>BQNB010016102.1:0-66277 GCA_026074375.1 Tanacetum coccineum
AACAAGTTGATTACTGTAATATTTTAAAAGCTGCGTTTTTAGTTAAACGAGGTTCGTAACTCGCGCGCTGCTGCGGAGCACGTGAGACTATTTTTGCAATAAATCGATTACGTCAATTACTATTTGTCAGTCTTTGAGACTCACCTTTCAACGAACCGATAATCTCAAAGACTATTTCCGAAAATATTTTAAAAATATATATTAAACTTCAACATTTTAAAAAAATCATGCGCATGTCAGAATAATTGCAATATTGAGCTCGTTTTATTCGCAATTCGACGCTCTTTTTAGGGACATTTTTTTTCCGAATGAATCGATAGATATGCGTTCAATATTTGATAAATAAAGTTTATTATATTAAAAAGTCATAAATAGGTAAAAGTTGAAGGTCAGTTTTGTAACTTTTAGCAAACTTGAGGGTGCGTTTTGTAAAAAAAATTGTAAATATTTTAAATATATATATTAAACTTCAACATTTTTTATAAAATCGTGCGCATGTTAGAAGTATTGCAATATTGGGCTCGTTTTGTACCCAATTCGACGATCTTTTCAATGATATTTTTTTCCGAATGAATCGATAGGTATGCGTTCAATATTTGATAAATAAAGTTTGTTATATAAAAAAGTCATAAATAAATTTGAGGGTGAGTTTTGTAAAAAAAAAAAAATTCTTTTCACAGTGCGTCGTGAGGTTTTTTTAATATTTTTTTATTGTTCACACATGAACAGCATACTGCTTTTTTTATTATAGTTATATAATTTAGCTCACGGTTTAACCGAACTTACTTATTGCCCGAAACCGATGACTAAAGCGGTGCCTGGTTGGCTGGTTCAACCGATTTGATGCCTAAAAACTGGCTAGCTAGTGAAGCAATTTCCGATTTAACCGGTTGAAAACGGTCAGAGTAACCTAGGTTTTATACTTTTATAACATAGACGAGTATCCGTGCATAACAAAGAGATTTTATAGCGACAGATGGTTATAGAGATTAGAGTTAGTTACATGGTTCGTCCCTATAGTTTAGGCCAAATCCCTAATTGAGTCCATATTTCTTTTTTCTTGCATGATTGATCCTTATAACAAAACTATTGCACACCGTTGATCCGTATAACCAAATCGAGTTAAGTCTAGTCGTTATTGTAAGATAATGAAAACCCCGTAGGTTATGATTTATTATTGACCACTATTTATAGTGGTAAAACCCTAATACCCTAAACCCACAAACGGGCTTGGGCCTATTTATTCACTAATACAAAGATAAATATGCCTTTGGGCCATGAAGACTAATCCGCTAACATTCATAACGGGATTTGGCTGCTTGTGCTAGCTGAATGTCTCTGTTATCGGTTATTGCTTTTTCACCAAGCAACACTTCAAACAATACTACCCCAAAGGAGTATATATCAGACTTGTGTGTCACAGTACCTGTCTTTACATATGTTGGGTCAACATACCCAGTGCTACCACAAGCATCATCGACAATATCCATTCCTTCGAGATGCTATAGTCGCCACTGAAAGTTTAAAACCAGAAAAAAATAAAAAGAAAGAAAAAAAAGATAACTTGTGCCCATAAATAATCTATAAAATTTATGGAACTCTTGATAATACATGTATAACGCTAAAATCCGCGTTTTTCATCATAAATAATGTAACTTAGTAGCATGCTGCGACTACAACGCACATTTGCAATCGCTTCCCCATGGTGAGAGTCGTCATTATACAATTGTCGAGACTTCCGTTGGCTTCATACTTGTTTATGACAATCTTCTCTTTTTTCTCATCGCAGAACCCCACAAGAGAGACGAGATTTTTATGCTCGAGTTTAGAAAGCATCAAAATCTCGGTCCAAAAGTCTTTGCTTCCTTGCCCATACTTGGTATCTAACCTTCGTGCAACGATATCGATCATGAGTTCTCCAGATCGCTTGAATTTTCCCTTGTAGATCTTACCAAAACCACCTTGTCTAATGAAATTTTCATTAGAAAAGTGATTGGTGGCCTCCAATTTATCTTCTAGTGGGATTTTTAAGTGTTTAAGGTTTTGGTTTGGAGAAGACATTTTGTGTAATTTTATTATGTTTATCAAAGTACAAACGAAAATTAGCTAATTAGATTTTTAGGCTACAAATTTGGTGAATGTGAAGGGAGGAAAAGGTTTTCAACTCTTAATAGTTAAAACACAACTTTTTTGAGTGATGCTTGCTTTTCTGTTTGTGTGTATGTATATTAAGGCTGAGCATAGACCTAAGACCGGACCGGACCGGCTAAGACCGGACCGGACCAAGGACCGGATTGGTCTAAAACTCCGGACCGAGGACCGGACCGAAATGGTACGGTTCGGTCCGGGTCGGTCAGTTCCGGTTCGGTCCTCAGTCCGGTCCGGTCCTATAAGGCATAATCATCGGGTTTTTTGGCAAGACCGACCGGACCGAAGACCGAATTGGTCCAAAACACCGGACCGAGGACCGCAGGGGCGGAGCCAGGATTTTTAGTTAAGGGGGCTTATCATGCTTAATACAGAAAGTCATAATGATAAGGGGGGGTCAATGTAAAAAACTAGTAGAAAAGCGGCTTGTAATATAGATAATTAATGAATAAATAGGCTCATTAGAGGTGGCTCAGCACCCACTAGTCCCCCTACTAGCTCCACCCCTGGAGGACCGGACCGAAATACGTTCGGTCTAATCCGGTTCGGTCCGGTCGGTCCGGTTCGGTCCGGTTTTCCGATCCGGTCCAGTCGAACGGTCCATATGCCCACCCCTAATGTATATATGAACTCATATATCACACCGTCTATATTTGTCATACGTCATTACTTATTTTTCATTCCCTAATTTACCCTTAATTTTTAATTATATTACCAACTTCAGTAATTCATGATTTTATTATATTTTTGTTTATTTTTATTATATAAAACATTTTTATTGAGTGGTACAGATAAAACTTTTTTTGCATAAAAGTATATTAAAAGCTCTTTTTATTAAATCTATTAAAAGCTCTTATTAGGGTTGGGTACGGGTAAACTTCTGTCTTGTTCCGCACTTAAATAATAACTCGAAGTGTTACCTTGTTTGCATGATATTGAACGTCAACTAATACAAACAAGATGTATATTTTTAAATGAATGTGATTTTTTAATAATCAAGTTGTTAGCATGATTAATCATGTAATTATATAAATGATCAAGTTGTTAATTATCAAATTTAGAAAGCCGGACATTACATAAATTTTATTTTTTTATGCTAAATTAGTCTCAATAGATCAACCCCCACTTTCTAGCATCCTAGAAAATGGCAAAAGTACTTACATCTATGTAGCAGGTATTGCAAAAAAACTAGTTCACAGTCTCATACTAAAACATTATAATTTATTCACACGCACACATGCATATATTTCTTAACTGATTGCAATTATGACGCCTTGCAAAGGGGCATTCTAAATACACCAAAAATTGTATTAAATACTTTAAAATGATTATGCTAATCATTATGTTTTTAATCCTTTTAACATTGATAATTGTGTTATTCTCTCTCTTATTTTGCAAGAGACGATTAACTAAGTAGGATCTATAACTAAACGCTACTCATAAAGGCTCCTTTGATTTATTTTTTATCTAATTACTATTTTCCATCTACATTAATTTAGTTCTTTTCTACGGCCTATTTGACATTTTATACAGTCGTGATATCAATTGGCTAGATTCAAACTCATACGTGATATAGACTGACCAATAATCTTAACTACGTCAACAATCTTTGCATAACTTGTGCTCTTTTTTTAAGGTTTTCAGCAAATCGAGAATATCCACAGAATAGAAAAAAACCGAAACAAACTAAATCGAACCAAAGAAAAACAGAACTAATTTTGGTAACTAAGATGAATTTTGTCAAAACCGAAGAATCGAATTAACTAGATTCGATTTTCGAGTTGGATATATTTGGAAAAATATAAACTGTACGAACAATACTCGAATATAAATTCACAAACTTGCGGGCGTCGCCTCACTTCAACTGTACTTTAGTTCCAAAACATATGTCCCCTGACAAAAAATCACGTAGTTTAAGAAAATAAGGCTACTATTGTTAAAGAGTATTCTCCAAGAAAAACTACACTCTTCAACCAATTAAATATCCTCCACATCAGCAAAACATTTTTTTATGGTAGGGACAAGAAGAGAACTATTCATTGAAGACATCTTAAAATAGGGAAACTGAAGGACTAAAAATGTTGGGACCGGAAAAGTAATTTACTATATACTTTTACATACAACGAGTATTAAAATATTCGCCGTGTATGCGGTGGTGTAAGGTTAGATACTTATAAGAAATTTTTATGAGTTGGTGTTGTTCCTGCACCGTTTATCTATTTCCATAACCATACCTTATATCAGAAACCAATATACTTTAATTCGGTTTCTATTAATTTAGTACAAATTTTGTTTCGTAACAAAATCAGGATCAAACTTTTCAGGTTCGATTTAGTTAGTTTCGGTTTTCTGTTCCTATGGATATTATCCGATTTGTGAACACCCATAAAGAAAGATTATTGGTTAAGATTATTAGTTGTCTCTATCACCCTAATGAGTTTGATTCATAGGCCCAAATAACGGCACCATTATATATATACTCATTTCACATGTCCACGTGTCCTTTCAAGATGCCAAACACTGTTTATCATCGATGAACATTGTTCGATGCTACTGTTTCATCGATAACAGAGAAGCCCATCGTCCCGTCCACCGTGTCAATGTTCATCGGAAAAAAAACTTTTACAAACCCTCCGCTCTTTATAAAAAAAATTGACCTAAGCACAAAATGATGACTTATTTTTGTCTTACAAAAGCACTGATGTTATTCAGATCAAAAAAATCGCGACATGAGAGCCTAACACATACACCTATATAAAAAAACAACTAAACAATGAGACTGAAAAAATAAACCCGCCACAAAATAAATAAACAAAAATAAAAATAAACCCCACAAAAAAACATTACAAAAGTACTGATTTATTCAGATAAAAAAAATTTTTATTGAATACCCGCAGCCATGAGCCAAACACAACGCCCATATAAAACAATTAACTCACACATAGGAAAGTAAAAAAAAACGATGCAACAAAAAAAGAAACCTTCTCGGCACAAAATAAGAAAAAAAAATTTACAAAATACTAATACGCGATTGCCATTTAATCTGGAGTAAAAAAAAAACAAACTATTAAACATAGAAGCCCGAAAAAATAAAACCGCGTGGATCAAAAAAAAATAATGTCCCGCAACAACGCCCGAAAAATTAACGCACACAGCAATGCGCTGATAATCTTGCTTGTTTATAAAAGGTAAAACACGCAGTAGAAAAGAAGTAAAATTAACGTAGATGTATAATACAGTAGTAATTAAATAAAAAATTCAAAGAAGTGGAATAGCATTTAATTAGAGGTCCTATTTAATTAATCATATGATGCAAAACACGAGAAGCAATAACACAATTATCCATGTTTAAAAAATTTGTTGGTGTATTTAGTAGTACCCTTTGCAAAAAACTAGTTCACGGTCTCATACTAAAACATTATAATTTATTCACACGCACACATGCACACGTGCAAAAAACTAGTTCACAGTCTTTAAAGAAGAAAGTAGGATCAACGGTACGTAGCTTAACTGATTGCAATTATGACGCCATCAATTGGCTTATTAATTAGTTTCTTTTCAATGATACTTTCTGATAGCTCAGGCACGACAGCCAAACATTATTGCATGACTCTTTGTTAGAAATCGAGAAAAGGTTCGATCACACCTAGAATATGTAGCTCGTAGATTTAAGTTACTTTTTGAAACCTTAGTAAGGTATAAAGGCCCAGACCCATGGAAAGCACACACAAGGCCCATGGCCGGCCACATAGATGGTATAAGTACCCTCTTCATTGCTTGGAGAGGGTGTTGGTTGTTCACTTTCTCATTTCATTCAAGCTAATATTCTCTCTTCCTTTTTCTCTCTAAAAGTGTTCATCCTTTCATTTTCCCTCTCTCTAGTTCTTTGTCATTTGATTGTGAGTTCAGATAGTTTATATATTCTACAATTGGTATCAAGAGTCATGGGGTGATTTAGTTTGGTTTTGTGTGCGTTTTATTTCCTGTTTTAGGCGTGCGTTTGGTTCGAACTAATACAAAAGGTTTTCACCTTTTGTGGGTTTAAAACCATAAAGCTTTCAACTTTCTTCGTTGTTTATCTTAGTATAGGTTAGTTGTACAAGAAAATATTTGGAAAAACATCAAAACTTGATCTTTTTTAAGTTTTTTGTTCGAAAAAAAGGGTTTTGTACCAAAAATCTTGATTTTAAATTTTTTGTGTTAAAAACCATAAAGTTTGTATTTTTAAGGTTCTACTAGTCTTAGAATAGCAAGAAGTACAAGAAAAATCGAGTAAAAACGTCAAAAATTGTGTCTTTAAGTGATTTGAAAAAGTGGTGTTTTCAGTTTGAATTCGGCGATTTATACACTTTGGATACGGCGATTTATACGTTTTTGGAATTCGGAGATTTATACGTTTTGGATACGGCGATTTATACGTTTTGTATTCGGCGATTTATACGTGTTTTAAATCCGGCGATTTATACGTAATTTATAGACGGCGATTTATACGTGTGTAAATCCAGCGATTTATACATGTGTGATTCCGGGTATCCTAAGACAACGATTTATAGGTGTGTGATTTCGGCGATTTATACGTATCCTAATACCGGCAATTTATACTTCTTTGATTCCCGTGATTTATACCACTTTCTGTAGGCGATTTATACCATTTTTATTAAGGTGATTTATACATTACACTTGGGTGATTTATACACTTACCTTGGGAGATTTATACCGTTTTGTCTAAGGAGATTTATACGGTTTTTCTGTGATATGTAAAATCCCGTGAAGTATTCAATTATTTTCTCGGTTTTATCAAGAATTGTAAAATCCCGTGTAATCTTAAGAATCATTCACTTAAAACAAACAAAAATTAACACAACAACCTCTAATCACTTAACAATCAAAAAGTTATCTTTTCTCATTCAATCAATCAATTCAAAGGGACAACCTTAGTAGAATTTATGATCATTGCCGGTGTAGACAACCGTCATTCCATGCTGGAAAAATCCTTGTATGACTCGTGTAAGAGTCATATGGAACTGTACATAGAGAATCAGGAGAACGGAAGAATGATTCTTAACTCGGTTCAAAACGGTCCACTTGTTTGGCCTACTGTTGTTGAAGAGGATGTCACTACTATGACAATGAGGTGTGAAGAACTTTCAGTTGCAGAGAAACTCTAAGCTAACTGTGATCTTAAAGCTATAAACATCGTTCTTCATGGTCTTCCACCGGATGTGTATGCCATTATAAATCATCATAAAGTTACCAAAGAGATATGAGACAGATTTAAGCTTCTTATGCAAGGCACGGAATTGTCATTACAAGAAAAGAAATATAAATTGTATGACGAGTTTGATAAGTTTTCATTTGTGAAGGGTGAAACACAGTATCAGTACTACTGTAGATTTGCTCAACTAATCAATAACATGAATGTTATCAATATGTCAATGAGACCAGTCCAAGTGAATACAAAGTTTCTTAAAAGTCTACCACCAGAATGGAGCAAGTTTGTGACGAACGTGAAGTTGGCTAGAGATTTGCATACTACAAATTATGATCAGTTGTACTCATATCTGGAACAACATGAGGCACATGAAAATGAAACTCGCTTGATGCATGAACGATACCAAGATCCTCTTGCATTTGTTGCTAACTACAATCACTCACCGTCTTAATTTAACAAATATCACTCTCAATACAATTCCACACAGTTTCCTAAACAAACAAATACCATGATTCTAAAAGTTCACTCTCTTCAATCATACTCACCAATGTATCCACCACCTCATCTATCATAACCACAAATCAGTCATTCATCCGTTCCACCATCACAACAATATCAATCTTACATGTATCACCAAGCCTCATTTGTTCCACCAATTGCTTACAACTCACCTCAATATTTAACACAACTAATGACTGAGTTCCCTCAAATGGACTCAGGCCTTGCTATTCCTGTATTTAACAAGGAGATGATCCAATTGCCTGTCTCAATAAAGCAATGGCTTTCCTGACAGCTGTATCTTCTTCAAGGTTCCTTTCAACCAACAATCAACTTATAACTTCCTCTAATCCGAGAAACCAGGCCATCATTCAAGACGACAAGGTTACTGTGCAACAAGTTCAAGGGAGGCAAGGACAAAGTTATGCTGGTATTAGCTATAAGGGTAATGCTACTAGTTCTGAAGGAAATAATGCAGGAGGGCAGACAAGGATGGTTAAATGTTATAATTGTCAAGGTGAAGGTCACATGGCTAGGCAATGCACTCAACCAAAGAGGCCTAGGAACGTTGCATGGTTTAAGGAAAAGGAAATGTTGGCTGAAGCACAGGAATACGGTCAAAATTTGGATGAAGAGCAACTAACATTTCTTGTAGATCCAGGCATTCCAGACGGTCAAGCTGCTCAAACAACCATTCCAAATACTGCTGCTTTCCAGACTGAGGATCTTGATGCTTATGATTCTGACTGTGATGATGTATCTAATGCAAAGGCAATGCTGATGGCCAATCTTTCCAACTATGGTTCAGACGTTATCTTAGAGGTACCTCATTCTGAACCCTATCATCATGATATGGATAATCAAAGTGTGCATGTAATGCAGGATTTTGAACAAACACCAGTTGTTGACTTTACAGATAATGAGATAACAAGTGATAGCAATATCATTCTGTACTCTCAATATTTACAAGAAACGCAATAGGCAGCTGTTCAAGATACTAATTTGTATGCACAACAAGATTCAATGATATTATCTGTGATTGAACAAATGTATGAACAAATGATTAATCATGTAAATATTTAGTAAAAGGCTAATTAAGAAAAGAATAATGAATCCTTAACCTCTGAGCTTGAGAGATATAAAGAACGAGTCAAAACTTTTGAACAACGCCTTAATATTGATTTAAGCACTCGTAAAAAAATGACTGATTCTCAAATGGATGATATGATTAAGGAAACACTTGCACTTAAAAAGCAAATTGACTTTCTTGAACCAAATCTTTCTAATCAAATCAAGGAAAAGGAATCTTTATTGCAAACATTTACTATTTTCAAAAATGAATCCAAAGAAAAGGAAAGTAAATATATGGATAAAGAAATTGATTTAGACAAGGAGATAAAGGAACTAGATAATATTGTTTACAAAGCGGGTCAATATGCTCAAATAGTGCACATGTTAACAAAGCCATAAGTTTTTTATGATGACACTCACAAACAAGCTCTTGGTTATCAAAATCTGTTTTATAATAAAATAAAAAATACAAATATAAACCCAAAAAAAAGTTTAAAATAAAATATAAAACCAAGAAATGAAAATATAAAAATATAAACCATAAAAGAAAATATAAAATCAAAAAATTATAAAAAACAAAAAACTAGGTTTTTTCAGACAAGTCTTCTGAAATCTGATAACATTTAACGCCTTAGAAAATGTCATACAATAATTATACGAAGGCAGTAAATGAAGTTCAATCAGAAGTTTAAAATGTTTTAAAACGTGTCACTGGCTTGCTATTATTTCAGATAGCAACCCGGTCTTCAATCTAAAGGCAAGTATTTTCGATAAAAAGAAAACTTGACCTCACAACGGGAAATTAATTTTTTTCGGGTATGAATTACTTTATATTCATACAAAGGCTTCTGTTTACTTTGCAACACAACAACACAACCCATGCTTCTTTTATACAAATTAATGTACGTGTCAGTGCATTTATTCGTCAAAATAAGAGAAATCTTATTTTTATGGTGTTGATATTCAAAATAAATTTAATCATATCAAAGTTTCATCAGAAAATGATTTTTAAGGCATTTGACCACTCAAACAATGTCTACAGCTCTTTAAATAGAAAACGAGACATTATTTGAGGGGGAAAATGTCAAATAATCTTTTTTAAAAATCATCATGTCATAAAAGGAAAAAGGTTTTAAACAATAACAGATTAATATTTAAAGGGGAGTTATTTAAATTTAACTCATTTGAGCTTCATATGTTATGTTTTTTTATGCTTCAGGGACTTTAATAGTACAGAATGAGAGGCTTAGTCTTGATAACAAAACCATTAGGGACTAGTTGTGCCACCGTCCCTCTCATTCACTTACACAAACCAAACACACCCATATCTTTTTTCCCCCTCTTAAATTTTGTCACCCTCAAGATCACTAAGAAATCGTCAGTTTTAATCCATAAGGTAAACTAGAAATGTATTCATTGTATCCTTGTCACCTTCTAATCAAAAGGAATTAGCTTAAAACATTAGTTTTTGCTTGAATTCCCTAAAAATTGTTTTAGGGTTCCTTAGAAATTAAAATGTGTTAATCTTTAAATTGAATGATGGGTTTTGATCTCTAAGGGGTATAGAACACTAGGCTAAAACAATTTATAACATGGTTATCATATGAATGTGTTTGTCTTGATATTTTGTGTCGAAATTTGGGAAAAAGTGGTAAAAACTTATAAAAGTTACCGGGTTTATGTTTATTTGAGTTATAATGTTCCTATGTGAGTATTTGAGTGTGCTAAAACAAGGTTAAAAACCAAAACTTGTTTATCTTGGGTTTTAAGGTTCATTCGAGTTGAAATTTACATAAGTTGAAATTTTTGTGGTTAATTCATGTTAAAATTGGTTCATATGATGTGTAAATGGCCTAGGCGAAGTATACGTTTGAATGTGAACTGGGCGAATTATACATGTTGTCCACTAGGCGAAGTATACACTTTCTCTAGGCGACATGTTTATCCACTAGGCGAGTATACACTTTCTCAAGCGAACATACCGAATTTTATTTTTTTTGTTTTTTTTTATTTTTTGCTAAAAAAACCGAATTAAAACATTTTGCATAAGGCGAACTAACACAGTTTTCACTAGGTAATTATGCAGATTAACACAGGGAAAGGGGCTAAATTATACAATTGTAATAGGCGAATATACATAAAATTAAAGCTGGGCGAATTATACATGCAGTTACACTAGGCGAAATATACCTTAAAATTTTTCACTAGTCTGATTTAGTATTAGGGTAATCTTTACCTTATATTTATGTCTGAGCTACTTAGTTAACTACATCTACCCAAAAATTGGTTTGTTAACCTTCCAAGTTGACTTTTTGATAGTTGACTCATCGTCATGTGTATTAATTGCTTGCCTAATAAACTATGCTTGGTCCCTAGTTAGAATTCACTTCATGCATCTAAAATCAATCAACATGAACCAAATTGTCACTTAGTAAAATACATATATGTTTGTTTGTGTAAAAGACTTATTGGCAAATCTAGCAAGAACCGATGACTACTACTAACTGCCAGCTCCAACAAGTTGTTATTGACAACGCCTTGATACCACTTGAGAAACGAGTCAAGATCGTCAAGTAAAACATGAGAATTGATCCAGCAAAGACTCAGAAAGAGCCCACATATCAAGTTGTTTTGGATTCTCTTGCTCTTACTACCTGCTTTCCTGCTTTCATGATCACTGCAGATGTTCTAGAGATTTCTATGCATCAGTTTTGGTTTACCATCAACAAGAAAGACTCTACTTCTTAACGGTTCAAGATTGATAAGAAAAGGTTCACTATCAATATGGAAGTATTTAGGGAGATCTTCCAGATGTACCCTAATCTCCCGAATCAAGAATTTGATGTACTTCCCTCAGATGAAGAAATGACCTCCTTCATCAAAGAACTTGGACACAAATGAGACATTAAATCTATCACTGAAGTGGGTAATTTGACATATGTACCAACCAAGGAGAACCTTTGTTTAATCATCAACAATGCTATCTGGGAAAAATTACAACTCTGAACAAATCTTCAACTTTGAAGAGCTTAAATTCTATGGGGTACGTTCTATAAGAATAATGTTGAAATTTGACAACTTTCTTGGGAGACTTCACATTCCAAATAGAGAACATAGACCACAAGAAGCAAGAAAAGATGTACTATCCCAGATTCACAAAAGCTATCATTCATCATTTCATCACCAAAGACAAGTCAATTTCGATGAGGTACAGAATGTTTATGCATACTGCTCGGGATGACAGCATTTTGGGTCTTATGAGATTTGTCTCCAAGTCTGATGACTTCCAAGTATATAGAGCATTACTTCCTAACAGGATGACTAATCAGCAGATGTTGGACTCTGATGCCTACAAGACTTATCTTGCATATGCCATTGGTGTGGCATCTCTCAAGATGAAAATGAAATTCAAGAAACCCGCCTCTCCTTCGAAGAAGAGAACTCTTGTCACCATAGAGGAAGAAGAACCTAAACCTGCTAAGAAAGACAAACCTGTCAAGAAACCTCCTGCTAAAAGACAGTCTTGGTGTATCTGTGTCAAAGAAGGAACCGACTCAGGCTGAAAGAAGCAAGGGAATTGAATTACTATCTGATGCCGCGTTACTTGAGGAAACTCAATTGAAAAAGGCTCTCAAAAGAAGCAAACGAGAAACAAGTATTCATCAAGCAGGTGGCTCAAGTGAGGGAGCTAATATTGAATCAAAGGTTCCTGATGAGCCAAAAGGCAAGTTGATAGACACAAGTGAAGGAACTGGTTTAAAACCAGGGGTTCCCGATATGTCCAAAGGTGATTCTTCTGAAAGTGAGTACGAATCATGGGGTGACAGTAGAGATGAAGATGTTGATGATCAACAAGGTGATGATGAAAGAACAAAGTTTGATAATGAACAGACTGAGACTGATAATCCTAAAACAAGTGATGATGAAAAAGAAATACAAGATGATGAGTTTGTACATACACCTGAAGACTATGTACCAACTAATGATGAAACGAATGATGAATCCAATGATGTAACTGAGGAAGAGTATGAAAGGATCAATGAAGAGCTATATGGTGATGTCAACATTAGTTTAACAGATGCTGAGCCTGCTGAAAAAGAAAAAGATGATGAAGAGATGACTTTTGCTGGTCATGTGAACGTTAATCAAGAGGGTGCAGGTAATCAAGTCAAGGATGATGCTCAGGCAATTTCTATCTCATCCGACTATGCTGCTAAATTTCTCAACTTTGATAACATTCCCCCGGCTGACACTGAAGTTATCTCTATGTTGGATATTAATGTTCAACATGAAGTTCCACGTACCTCATCACTTCTCACCATCCCTGTGTCTGTAATCCCTGAACAAGATGTCATCAATCAATCTAAAACAGTCCACAGGACAACTTCTCCAGCACTAACCATTTCTTCACTTCTTTCCTCTCTCTACCCTGCACTTTAACAAATCAGCAAAACCGATCCCCAGCAACCATCAACAACTGAAGCTACAACCTCAACCACTGCTGTTCCTGACTCTGAAACCCTCGATGCTCTCCAACTAAGAGTAACTAACTTGGAAAAGGATGTAAAAGAGCTCAATGATGTTGATAACTCCATAAAAGTTATTTCAACAATCCAATCTGAAGTCCCAAAAGTTATAAAAGAGTACCTCGGATCAAGCCTGGATGATGCTATGTATAAGGTGATTCAGAGAAACTTTGCTGACATAGTTAAATAACACTCTGTTCCAGCCGAGATTGTAGAGAGACTCAGACAGCAATTTGCTCCTCAGAAAAGCATTAAAGACATCTAAGAAATCAAGATGAAGCATGCAAGAAAGCAGCAAGTTCCTAAAGAAACTATCACCTCATCTGATACCACTACTCTTGAAGAATTCGACCAGAAAACTACCTTGTTTGAAATAATGACTAAATCCAAGTCATTCAACAAAAGTCTGAAGCAAAGAGCTCTATATCATGCTCTCATGGATTCAATCCTTGAGGATGAAGATGCTATGGACGAAGGAGTTGCTGATAAATTAAAGAAAAGGAAACAAATGATCGATTAAAGATAAGACCCTTTTGTAGATAGACCAAGGGTAAAGAGACTTAATCGGAAAAAAAAAAAACGGAAAACATGCAAAGACACTAAACCATCAAAGAAGGCCAAGTCAGCTAAAACCTCCAAAGGCACCACTAAATCTCAGCCAAAATCTACTGGCAAGTCTGCATAAGCAGAGGAGACAATGTTTGAGGCTTGAGATACTCAAGGGCCACATAATCTTGAAGAAGACACGGGTAACACTGATGTACCACATGTTGTCAACGTTGATCCAAATGATTGGTTCAAGAAACCGGAAAGACCTCCTACTCCAGATCCTGAATGGAATAAAAGTAAATCAGCTGAGAATAAGCCTACTCAGAAATGGCTTAGTGACCTTGCAAAAGCAAAAAAACCTTCAAGAACATTCGATGATTTGATGAGCACTCCGATATGATCTTCAATGCATTTTGTCAATGAACCGAACTGCAGATTAGTAAACCTCATACAAAGACATTCTGTAGGAACTGAGCTTACAAACATTCCCAAAGGCCCTACAGAAGTTATTTCAGAGGCCTCGATTATAATATGGAAGAAATGTTAAAAAAAGCACTGACTTATCACTAGACTGAACAACCCTGAATGGTGATAGATATCCATTCGACTTTGAGCAAACACTACCTCTAGCTTTATGTAAGGAAAGTCGTCAAATCGTTGCCCGGTTGATTACTTTGCTTAAAAACAATGACTTGACACACTTGCAAGAGAGGAAGCACTGCAGAACATACACTACATTGTTGACCATGAAAAGGCTACCAAGGTATGACTTTACCTGGAATGAGATAATGGTAACCCAACTTGTGGAGATCCCATAAAAGTAGCTTATGACAAACAACATTTAAGGCACTTCACATATAGGGTTCCTACCAAAGAACAAAGATTCTACGGATATGCTTCCAAAAGGGTGTCCAAACATGATGTGTACTCCACCAAAAGAATTCTTGTAGTGACAAATGTCAAAGTTAAAGAATGGTATGGTCATGGTCATCTTGATGAGATTGAAGTTAGAAGATTAGATCAGCAATTATACAAGTTTATAGAAGGCGACTTTCCACGACTTCATCTACATGACATCGAGGATATGTTGATCCTCCCCGTTCAGAACAGACTCTTCAACCTCAAAGGTGATGTCATTGTGCACTTGGCTGCAGCATTACGTATGTTCATAAGGCGTATCATGATCTAGAAGAGAGTGGAAGATCTTCAACTTGGTGTAGAAAGCTACCAGAAGAAGTTCAACATCTCTAGACCAATGACGCACAAGGATGGAATCACTGATCTAAAACCATATTCTGCATACTCTAACCCTCAAGGCTTCATATATGTGGACAAGTTAGGAAGTAACAAACTTATGTGTTCTTATGAGCTCTACAAGTTTAGTGATGGTAAACTCATATCTCTTCGTGATACTCTTAAAGACATGGCCAACAATTTGGAGATGGGTTATACAAGTGTCATGCCAAGAAGAAGACAGAGTAACTTAGACAAGAAAAGGTAACGCATCATGATAAAGGATATTGATCATCAGTTGCTGGACAAAAGGTTGATGAGAATCTTGGAAAAGTTCATTGGTGGAAGATATTACGGGGAAGACCCTAGACTGCTTCAAAGGACAATATGACTTTGTCATACTTTGTCATTCTATTTTAGGTCATTCTCTCGTAATTATAAACTTGTGAATATGTAAATAAGTAGTGTAAGACTAAGATTAGGCATATATAGTGTTTGAGTATGAATTTTCAAGAATTTCTTAGTAAATTCAAATTTTTTTAAATTAACATACTCAAACACTATATAATTCCCTCAAAAATTGAGGGGGAGCATTAAAATATTCCTAATAAGGCTTAATATATATAATCAGAACATTTCTCTCCCCAAATAATTTTTATACATATTTGAATCAATTGATATCCAAAATATCAAGAGATTTAACATTTTTGATAAGGAGAGAAAATGATTAAAATATATATAACTTGTAAAATGTGATCTGAATGACTCTAGTGCAGCTCATTCCTCACCATGCTAAATAATTTTGGTTATCAATGCATGTGTTGAGGGGGAGCATTTCTGAAAAGTAAAACCGTCAAGGTACTAAATGTTCTGATTTATATCAAAGTACCTTGATAGATGTTTTAAAATGATTTTAAGGCTGAGAACAATACCAAAAGACCGACCATGTATTTAATTAATTAGAGTTATAAGGTGGTTAGGTATAGGTGTTCATTCCCATGATTCAGCCAGAACCAAAGAGATCTACCTATGGACTTTCCATTAGATAGAATAGAAGTCCATAGGTATGATAAAAAGGAGAAAAAGTAAGAAAAGGGAAAAATGCGGACTAAGACAAAGCTAACAATGGAACAAACCAAACAAGGTGTTAGTGATGAAGTCTTGGTAAGCATTAAAGGAGTTGAAGAATGAAAAAGAAAAGTTAAGATAAAGGGTGAAAAGAAAGAAGCCCTCTTTACACTTAGACAGAAACCGGGTCAATACCTATGCTATCAGAAACACCTAAGCTGTTGTCTGGTATTGAAGATAGTCATCATGGACCCAGTGATACGATGCACAACCCTCCCCAGCCACTCAAAGGGTCTCTCAAAAGACTCTTTTTCATTTCTTAACGGAGATTCACTTACTTCTACTTACTTTCTCACTCCGAGTTAGTTGGTATTGAAAAGGTGGCAGTCTGCTCCAGCCTCTGATTACTAAAACTAAAAGTGAACTATCGAGTCTAGATCCAAAATAGATCATCTATAAATCTCACTAGGACACAATTCTAATATATTTGTTGCTCACACACTATGAAGACAAGTAAAAATATTAAGATCCTACCGCATTATCCTTTGTAATATTGCCAGAAACAACAGAGTGATGCTAAAGTATTACACAATGACAGATGGAAATCCTTATCCAAACCAACATCAAATAAGATCTGCGGTAGGCGAATAACCGAGATCCAATATGGATTCAAACTTGTGACACCTAGATATCGAATCGGTCCATACTATGAATAACACGATTGATGAATTTTGAAATGCATAAAACTCTCGATGTGTCACAAAATCACTTTAGCAAGTGACACGTCAATTAATTTTCAAATTAATTTTTTTTCAATCGATGAGACTTTGTCTTACTGGTTCACTCATACCGTGTTGTCTAATTTGAGATACTCCGGTAATGAGAACGGCTAGTGCAGCTGCAAACCCTGTCAAGAGATTCTTTGGAATTCTACCTAATATAGGAAGTATTTATACTGATCAACGGGAACCAAAGGCTATTTGAAACCGTATTTGACGAATGATAAAGAAACACTTTCGTCATGACATGTTGTTTATCACTAAACCATTCTAGCAAATAATCCTATGGTAGCAGCAAGTTTTGGTTCAAGACAAGTCAAGATTCATAGCCACATACTCATACTCGACCGACATATATAAAGACATTATGAAAGCTCAAGTACGTGTTTCAAGACTTTTGCTACTCTGATACCGCCCGTCTTTCTTGAAGTGACGAAGTATTAAAGTTAAAGAATTTCAAAAGATACCCTATGGAGTTCAGTAGTTCCCTTAGAAGAGGATTCATCAGTTGGAGTTTTGTTGTTAGCAAATATCGCCTTGCACTGGCCAACTGACAAATCTAGAATTTCATTGGCAGCCTTTGCTTGGTAAACTTTCGCAAGCTACTCAATCTGTGTCTCTAAATTCTTTAATGAAGCGTTTTGGTTTCTTGTATTTAAATATGTGCTCTCCTGAAGCTTCTTCATCCAGTCTTTCATTTTCGCTCTTCTTCGTGTCGACTCTTCAAGGTGCTTGTTTATTAGTTCCTCGAGGCTCGGTTTCTTCTAACCGAAAGGTGGGCGATTATCAACACGAGTATAGTATCTGAGTGGACCTACACGATATCTAGCACCGTTCCTATTTTTATATGGGAAGTGTTAAGAATCGAGAAAAGACTCGGTCACTCCTAAAATACATAGCTCGTAGGTCTTATATAGTTTTTGGAACCTTAGTAAGGTAGAAAGGCTAAAGCTCATGGTAAGCCCATGTAGGAGCCCATGGCCGGCCATATTTGCTAGTACAAGTATCCTCTCCATAGCTTGGAGAGGGTGTTGGTTGTTCACTTTCTCATTTTCTATAATCTAATATTCTCTTCCTTTTTCTCTCTAAAAGTGTTCATCCTTCTACTTTCTCTCTCTAGTTCTTTGTCATTAGAATGTGAGATTAGATAATACATGTATTCTACAATTGGTATCAAGAGCCATGGGGTGATTTAGATGGTCTTGTGTGCGTTTATTTCTTTTTTGTCTTAGTTCGTGTATTGGTTCGAATCCAACAAAGGATCTTTAGCTTTTATAGGTTTAAAACCATAAAGATCTCAACTTTATTCTTTGTTTATCTTAGTATAGGTTAGTTGTATAAGAAAATCTTTCAAAAAACTCAAAAAAATTCATCTTTTTGGAGTATTTTTGTTCGAAAAAGGTTTTGGTACAAAGAATCATGATTTTAATTTTTTCGTGTCGAAAACGTTTAAAGTTTGTATTTTTAAGGTTCTACTAGTCTTAGAAAGTACAAGAAAAATAGAGTAAAAATGTCAAAAAATAAGTCTTTAAGTGTTTTAAAAATTTCGAGTTTCTAATTGTAGTAGGCGAATTATATATCTTTTTTGTCTAGGCGAATTATACGTGGATTTTGTCTAGGAGAATTATACAGGCGATTTATACAAGGCGAATTATACATGGTTTTTAGTCTAGGCAAATTATACCAGATTTTGTCTTAGGCGATTTATACATTTGGCCTTAGGGGAATTATATGTGGTTTTTGGCTAGGCGATTTATACACTTTGGTCTAGGAATTTATACATCTTCTAAATCAGGCGAATTATACTTGTTTTTCCTTAGGCGACATATACATATTTCATACTTGGACGATTTATACATTTGCTTGGGAGAAGTATACCATTTGCTTGGGATAAGTATATCATTTGCTTGGGAGAAATATACCTTTTTCTTGGAAGGAGTATACCATTTGCTTGGGTGAATTATACCATTTGCTTCAGTAAATTATACCATTCGCTTGGATGAATTATACCACTTCCTTTAGGAGATTTATATGGGTTTTCTTTTATTTGTAAAATCCAGTAAAAGATTAACTTTTTTTCTCGATTTTATCAAGAATTGGAAAATCCCGTGTAATTCCATTACTTCATCACTTAAACACACATCACTTTAACACAACAACCTCTAATCACTGAACGATCAAAAATTTATCCATTCTTATTTAATCAATCAATTCAAAATGACAACTTTAGCAGAATTTATGATCATTGCCGGTGCCGACAACCGTCCTCCCATATTGGAAAAATCCTTGTATGACTCGTGAAAGAGTCGTATGGAACTATACATAGAGAATAGGGAGAACGGGAGAATGATTCTTAACTCAGTTCAAAATGGTCCACTTGTATGGCCTACTGTTGTTCAAGAGGATGGCACTACTAGGACAAAGAAGTATGAAGAACTTTCAGTTGCAGAAAAGCTCCAAGCTGACTGTGATCTAGCTCTAAGCTGACTGTGATCTTAAAGCTACCAACATTGTTCTTCAAGGTCTTCCACCTGATGTGTATGCCATTTTCAATCATCATAAAGTTGCAAAAGAGATATGGGACAGAGTTAAGCTTCTATTACAAGGCACGAAATTGTCATTACAAGAAAAATAATGTAAATTGTATGACGAGTTTGATAAGTTTTCATTTGTGAAGGGTGAAACACTGTATCAGTACTACTGGAGATTTGCTCAACTAATCAATAACATGAACGTTATCAATTTGTCAATGAGATCTGTTCAAGTGAATACAAAGTTTCTGAACAGTCTACTACCAGAATGGAGCAAGTTTGTGATGGACGTGAAGTTGGCTAGAGATTTGCATACTACAAAATATGATCAATTGTACTCATATCTCGAACAACATGAGGCACATGCAAATGAAACTCGCTTGATGCGTGAACGATACCAAAATCCTCTTGCATTTGTTGCCAACTACAATCAACCACCGTCTCAACTTACCAACTATCACTCTCAATACAACACTACACAGTTTCCTCAACAAACAAATACCATGATTCTACAAGTTCACTCTCCTCAATCATACTCACCAATGTATCTACCACCTCATCTATCACAACCACAAATCATTCATTCATCTATTCCACTATCACAACAATACCAGTCTCATATGGATCATCAAACCTCATCTATTCCACCAATTGCTTATAACTCACCTCAATCTTTAACACAACCAATGAATGAGTTCTCTTAAATGGACTCAGATATTGTTGTTCCTGTGTTTACTCAAGGAGATGATCTAATTGCCTATCTCAATAAGGAAATGGCTTTCCTGACAGCTGTAGCTTCTTCAAGGTTCCCTTCAACCAACAATTAACTTAGAACTTCCTCTAATCCGAGAAACCAGACCACCATTCAAAACGACAGGGTTACTGTGCAACAAGTTCAAGGGAGGCAAGGACAAAGTTATGCTGGTACTGGCTATAAGGGTAATGCTACTAGTTTTAGGGGAAATAATGCAGGAGGGCAGGCAAGGGTTGTTAAATGTTATAATTTTAAAGGTGAATGACACATGGCTAGGTAATGCACTCAGCCTAAGAGGCCAAGGAACGCTGCATGGTTTAAGGAAAAGGCAATGTTGGCTGAAGCACAAGAATCCAGTCAAATATTAGATGAAGAGCAACTAGCGTTTCTTGCAGATATAGGCATTCCAGACGGTCAAGCTGCTCAGACAACCATTCCAAACAATGCTGCTTTCCAGACTGAGGATCTAGATGTTTATGATTCTGACTGTGATGATGTCTCTACTACACAAGCGGTCATGATGGCCAATCTTTCCAAATATGGTTCAGATGTTATCTCAGAGGTACCTCATTCTGAACCCTATCATCATGATATGGATAATCAAAGTGTGCATGCAATGCAGCATTTTGAACAAACACCAGTTGTTGATTTTACAGATAATAAGATAACAAGTGATAGCAATATCATTCTGTACTCTTAATATTTGCAAGAAAAACAACAGGCAGCTGTTCAAGATACTAATTTGTATGCACAACAAGATTCACTGATACTATCTGTGATTGAACAAATGTCTAAACAAATGATTAATCATGTAAATAATTAGGAAAAGGATAATCAGGAAAAGAATAATGAATCCTTAACCGCTGAGCTTGAGAGATATAAAGAACAAGTTAAAACTTTTGAACAGAGATTTAATATTGATTTAAGCACTCGTGAAAAAATGATCGATTCTCAAATGGATGATATGATTAAGGAAAAACTTGCATTTAAGCAGCAAATTGACTCACTTGAACAAAATCTTTCTAATCAAATCAAGGAAAAGGAATCTTTATTGCAAACATTTACTATTTTCAAAAATGAATCTAAAGAAAAGGAAAGTAAATATATGGACAAAGAAATTGATTTAGAAAATAAAATAAAAGAAATAGATAATATTGTTTATAAAGTGGGTCAATCTGCTCAAACAGTGCACATGTTAACAAAGCCATAAGTTTTTTATGATGACACTCACAAACAAGCTCTTGGTTATCAAAATCCGTTTTATCTTAAGAAAGCTTAGCGGATTAAGCCAACCTTGTATGATGGTAGTGTAATGTCTAGTCAACATGCTGTTATTCCTGTGATTGATGATGAAGAGACATTGATTTTGGATGAAGTAAGTCGATCTAAATACTTGCAAAACAAAACGATCCAATTTCAAAAGAGAAGAAAATTAATACTACTCCAATTATGTATGTTGAGTTAAATCGATTGTCTGAAGATTTTGGTAAACGTTTTGTTCCACAACAAGAATTGTCTGCTGAACAAGCTTTTTGGTTACAAACTTCACACCCTAATACTGACCAATCTGCTACTTTACCTGTCAAAATTAAGGCTCCTAGGAACTTCCTAAGGTAAGCATGGTTAATACAAGCCTTAAAAAGCTTAAATACCATATTAGCAAATTTAACACCATGGTGAAAAAGCAGATTACACTCGATGCTATTACAGAAGGGGAATGGGGGTTGAATACACTAAAGCTGTTTTTCTAAATGAAATTATTATATTTTTAAAGACCCTAAAAGACATAAATGTTTTTGATAAAGATCTTCTAAATGAGGTAACGGAAGTACAAACAGTTTTTAACCAGATGGAAGCTGTTGTTTGTAACAATTCACATTTTCACATCTTTTTACGTCAATAAATATTCAACTATTTATTTTAAACTTTTACGCGTTCACTTTTAATTAAATCGCTTAGTTAAATCGCGTAAACTAAAAATCAACATTTAACGTAAACGGGCATCAAACTAATAAAAGTTTACGTTCAACAAGTGTTATAACATTATTAGAAGTATAATTTATAACATTTCATGATTTATTTTCGTACTTTACGTAAAACGCATCCGGTTCGCGTTTTAGGCATCCATGCATGCATGTAACCACATAAACACTTCTATACTTCAACAAATACCTACCATAATACCCAATACCCAAGATTTATAACTTAACGTACCATTTATTCAACCCATATACTATATACCACCCAACACACTTCATACATTCAAGAATTAAATTACAAACAACCCACTAACTATTAAACAATGTTAACCATTAACCAAGGGATCATCTTCAAGCTTTATCCAAGGGTTTTCAAGGCAAAATTATGTCCCCCATGCTCTCTTGTAGTTTGGTTGAATCCAAGGAAAAGAAAGAGACAAAAACCAAGCATGCTAGACTAGTCATATCATTCTTACAAGACACCATACTTGTTCCCTACTTCTATAAGCCCTAAACCATTTTAAACTATAAAATTCTTGTCCTTGTGTTCCCAAAACCGGCCACAATTGCTTATACATGGTAAAACCTTTGTTAATTTCGCGTGAATGATATTCTAGCTCAAGTCATGGTAAAATACCTTCCATAAGTAAAGTATACATACACATAACCATACAAGAAATCAAATGGCACAAAACTCCTCTTGTCTCGCCTCCTACTTACGGTTCCAACTCACACCTCAAACAATTCATAGTTTTGATTCTAAGGTATTCCAAACATACAAGGTTCATTGTTAGGCATATCTAAGGTGTATTGGAAGCTTAGTTGGGTGTTTAAAAGGGTTTGCACAAGGGAAATGAATTAGGGTTTCCTTGGTTGAATTAGGGTTTTCTTAATTTGAAAGCTTGGGTTTTCTTGATAAGCTAGGGTTTAGACTTTGTTTCTCTTCATCATCCATCTTGTTAAGGTCTTCTAAGAACCATAAACTTTTCATATTATCATTTCATGTGTATATAATGTTTATATTGTTAATCACCATCTAAGTTATTTTATAAGTTTATAAAATGGATTTTTACACTTGTATAAATTCGAACTTCATTTTTCATATGATGTTATGATGCTAAAATGAAGATAGTTGGCAAGAACACACTTTGTATAATTATTTATTAATTTATAATACTAGTTTATAAACTAATTATATAAAAGTTTATTTATTATGTTTATGAATAAATAAATATGGAGACATGTTATCTTGGACTTATTTTTTGGACATATATTAGAGGACTATAAATAGACACAAGTTAGTGTATTAGTCATATTTGAGGACTTGTAATTATCTTTGTTAAAAAGTTTATAAAATAAACTTGTATATAGATAAATATAAATAGTATAAATATAATATAAATTATATATATAATATATATATATATAAATATATATATATATAAATATAACCCAAAACATTGCACAATCTGTTTTGATTCGAAACTTTATAAAATCTGGAAGTATGCATACTACAAACTATGATCAATTGTATTCATATCTTGAACAACATGAGGCACATGTAAATGAAACTCGCTTGATGCGTGAACGATACAAAGATCCTCTTGAATTTGTTGCCAATTTCAATCAACCACCATCTCACATTACCAACTATCATTCTCAATACAATGCTACACAGTTTCCTCAACAAACAAACACGATTCCACAAGTTCACTATCCTCAATCGTACTCACCAATGTATACAACACCTCATCTATCGCAACTACAAATCAGTCATTCATTTATTTCTCCATCACATCAATACCAGTCTTAAATGGATCATCAAACCTCATTTGTTCTACAAAATGCTTCTCATTCACCTTAAGTTTCAACTCAACCATTGACTGAGTTTCCTCAATTGGACTCAAGTCTTGTTCCTGTGTTTACTCAAGGAGATGATCCAATTGCTCGTCTCAATAAGGTAATGGCTTTCCTATCAGCTGTAGCTGCTTCAAGGTTCCCTTCAACCAACAATCAACTTAGAACTTCCTCTAATTCGAGACAACAGGCCACTATTCAAGACGGCAGGGTTACTGTGCAACAAGTTAAAGGGAGGTAAGGAGGGCAGGCTAGGATTGATAAATGCTACAATTCTCAAGGTGAATGACACATGGCTAGGCAATGTATTCAGCCTAAGAGGCTAAGGAATGCTGCATGGTTTAAGGACAAGGTAATGTTGGCTAAAGCACAGGAATCTGGTCAAATATTGGATAAAGAGCAACTAACATTTCTTGTAGATCCAGGCATTCCAGACTTTCAAGCTACTCAGACAACTATTCCAAACAATGATGCTTTCTAGATTAAGGATCTAGATGCGTATGATTCTGACTGTGATGATGTCTCTAATGCAAAAGCATTTCTGATGGCCTATCTCTTAAACTACGGCTCAAACGTTCTCTCTGAGGTACCAAATTTTGAAACTTATCAAAATGATATGGACAATCAAAGTGTACAAGCAATGCAGCATTTTAAACAAACACCTGTTAATGATTATCCAGGTAATGAGATAAAAACTGATAGTAATATTATTTTGTACTCTTAATATTTGCAAGAAACACAACAGGCAGCTATTCAAGATACTAACTCATTTGTACAAAAAGATTCAATGGTACTATCTGTGATTGAACAAATGTCTGAACAAATGATTAATCATGTAACTAATTGGGAAAAGGCTAATTAGGAAAAACATAATGAATCCTTAACCGCTGAGCTTAAGAGATATAAGGAACGAGTTAAAACTTTTAAACAGATACTTAATATTGATTTAAGCACTCGTGAAAAGATGATCAATTCTCAAATAGATGATATGATTAAGGAAAAACTTGCACTTAAACAGTAAATTAACTCACTTTAACAAAATATTTCTAATCAAATTAAGGAAAAGGAATCTTTATTGCAAACATGTATTGTTTTCAAAAATGAATCCAAAGAAAAAGAAAGTAAATATATGGACAAAGACATTAAGAAAAGAAAATAAAGAAACTGGATAATATTGTTTATAAAGTGGGTCGATCTGCTCAATCAGTGCACATGTTAACAAAGCCACAAGTTTTTTTATGATGACACTCACACACAAGCTCTTTGTTATCAAAATCCGCTTTATCTTAAGAAAGCTCAGTGGATTAAACAAACGTTGTATGATGGTAGTGTTATCTCTAGTCAACAAAACAAAACGATCAAAGAAAAGAAAATTAATACTACTCCAATTAATTATGTTGAGTTAAATCAATTGTCTGAAGATTTTGGTAAACGTTTTGTTTCACAACAAGAATTGTTTGCAGAATAAGATTTTTGGTTACAAACTTCACACCCTAATATTGACCAATATGATACTTCACCTGTCAAAATTGAGGCTCCTAGGGAACTTCCTAAGATAAGCATGGTAAATACAAGCCTTAAAAAGCTTAAATATCATCTTGGCATGTTTGACACTGTAGTGAAAAAGAGGATTACACCTGATGCCATTACCGAGGGTTCATAGGGGTTTGAACACACCAAAGCTATTTTCTAAACGAAGTAATTCCATTTTTAAAGACTTTAAAAGACATATTCAATGTTTTTGATAAAGATCTTCTTGATGAAATCACTGAAGTCCAAACAGTTTTTAACCAAATGGAAGCTGTTGTTCAATCGTGTTCTATAGACAAATAGTGTTTTGAAATTCATAAGAAAGAACTTTTTCTTGATAATGATCGACTCTTACACCAAATCATGTCTTAAGATATTATGCTATGTGTGATGAATTCTAGTTTTTTTTTTTGTAATTTTATGAATTTGGAAATGAAGAAAAGTGAATCTTGTAACAAGTGTTTAGATCTTGAAGCTGAGCTTGTCAAAAAGAAAAATATGGTTGAACGAGATGTATACACTAATCTTTCAAATAGTTTTGCAAAACTTAAAAAACATCGCATTTCTCTTGAACTTGACATACAACTTAATCAAAAAAAATTTCAAAAGGACAAATAATGCGAGAATCAAAATGCTCCAGAAATTTCAGAATATTTTAAAAACAATGATTTGAAAGCTCAAATACAAGAAAAGGACACCACAATCAACTAGTGGAAGAAGCACATTAAATCTTTAAGAGAATCTGATAAGAAGGATAGAGTGAAACAAGAAATGGATGAGATTGAAACCATAAACATTGAGCTGGAGCATAGTGTGGCAAAATTACTCTCTGAAAATGAGTTTTGCATAAAGAAATTGAGCATTTGAAAAAGATTTACAAAGATCAATTTGATTCAATTAAAAAGACACGTGCTCTTTCTAAAGAACACTGTGACTCTTTGATTGCTCAATTGAATTCTAAATCTATGGAAAATGCGGATTTAAAATGTCAAATTCAAGAAAAGGTTTTTGTGACAACAACATTACAAAATGAATGAAGGAGATTAAAAGGAAAAATATGCTTGATAATGCCACCACAATAACTAATGCCACCACTATTGTTCTAGAGATTTTCAAACTTGATTTAGATCCTTTAGCTCTTAGGTTATTAAAAAATAAGGACGCTCACATAGAGTACACTCAGGAATAAGCAGATATTCTTCAGGGAATAGTCGAACAAGCTAAGGCAAAACAACCTTTAGATAATCCGTTAGACTTTGCTTGTAAGCATGCCACAAGAATTTAGGAGTTACATGCTTATGTTCGAGACACATGCCCTACTATGAATAAACCTAGTGAGAAATTGGTTGCTGTCACACCAATGAACAAAGTCAAGAAAGTTAGGTTTTCTGAATCTCTCACATCCTCAAGCAACATTCATAAACAGGTAGAGTCATCCAAAACACCGTATTCTAACACACCTGTGTTGCATTCTACAGGATTGAAGAGTTCTACTAGTGCTAGCAGATCACAGCCTATAGGCAATAAAAAGAATGACAGGATCTGGCAAACACCAAGTAGCAACATGAAGAATAATAAAGTAGAAGTCTAACTTAGGAGAACCAATTTAAGTTCTAATAAAAAGAATCGTTTTAAAGACCCTATTTGTGATGCAAATGTAAAGCATACTATGTTAAATGCGAATTCTGAGTTAATTTGTGTTAAATGTAAACAATGTATGTTTGATGCAAATCATGTTGAGTGTTTCCTTGATTTCGTGAATGATGTGAATATACGATCTAAATCTAAGTATGATGAGCAAAGAAAACAACATAATATTTGGAAACCTACAGGTAAAGTGTTCACTGTAATAGGATATAAGTGGAAACATAGAGGAAAACTGTTCATTTTAGTTGGTAACTCATGCCCTTTAACTAGGATCACTTCCACTAAAGTAGTGCCCATTACGGAAACCACTTCTCACTCAGTTCAAACACAAAATCCAAAGATTAAAGTCTATAGTAGGAGACCTAAACAAGTAAATTCTGTAAGTTAGGGTAAAAAAGCTAAGATTGTAGAATCTAGGATTGCTAACAACTCGGAACCCAATCATTCTTGGGGATCCAATGGTACAGATGTTCTATCTTATTCTTCTCTTGTCAATGACAGCTTGTCTAGATTGTTCTATGGTATCTGGACTCTGGATGCTCAAAACATATGACAAGGAATAGCTCTCAGCTCATGAACTTTGTCAGTAAATTTCTAGGAATTGTTAGATTCAAAAACGACCACATTGCAAAGATTATGGGTTATGGTGATTATCAGCTGGGGAATGTAACTATCTTAAGGGTATATTATGTTGAGGGCCTCGGACATAACTTGTTTTTAGTTGGATAATTCTATGACTCAGATCTTGAAGTTGCTTTTTAGAAAAATACTTGCTTTATTTGAGATTTAGACGGTGTTGATCTACTTTCAGGATCTAGAGATACAACTTGTATACAATTTCTCTTGATGACATACTAAAGACTTCTCCGATCTGTTTACTATCAAAAGCTTCAAAGACTAAGAGTTGGTTACGGCACCGTCAGTTATCTCATCTCAACTTTGGTACTCTAAATTAGCTAGCCAAAGACGGTCTTGCACGAGGCATTCCAAAGTTTAAATTTAAGAAAGATCATATGTGTTCAGCATGCGCATTAGGAAAAAGCAAGAAATCCTCTCATCAACCCAAGGCTGAGGACACTAACCAAGAGATACTCTATCTTCTGCATATGGATCTTTGTGGCCTGATGCGTATGGAGAGAATTAATGGGAAAAAGTATATCTTGGTGATTGTTTATGATTACTCACGATTTACATGGGTCAAATTTCTAAGATAAAATGATGAAGCTCCTGACGCTATCATCAAATGCATCAAAAATATTCAAGTTCGTTTGAATGCCACAGTCCGTAATGTTAGAACAGATAATGGAATAGAATTTTGTTGGGAAGAAATCTTCAACAAGAGTTAATACTGCCAAGGTATAACTAACAGTACTAATGGAGTTAGTACTACTAGTGTTAGTTAATACTGCTAGAAGACAAGTTAATACTGCTGACTTGGAGATAAGGATGCAAAAAGATAAATATGGAATGTTTTTTGTGGGCTGAAGCAATCAATACAGCTTGTTATACCTAAAATTGTTCCCTGATCCGTCTCCGATACAACAAAACTCCATATGAGCTGATGCACGACAAGAAGCCGGATTTATCGTTTCTTCATGTCTTTGGTTCACTCTGTTATCCGACTAATGACAATGAGGACTTGGTAAACTAAACATAATGGCCAATTTTGGTATTTTTGTTGGTTACGCACCCGCTAAGAAAGCTTTTAGAATCTATAACAGGAGAACCCGAAAAATCATGGAAACCATTCATGTAACGTTTGATGAGCTGACATCGATGGCTTCTAAACAATTCAGTTCAGGACTCGGGCTTCAATTTTTGACTCCTGGAACATCCAGTTCAGGACTCGTACCAAACCCTATTCCTCAACAACCTTTTAATCCATCAAACAGAAATGATTGGGATCGTTTGTTCCAACCCATGTTCGATGAATACTTCAATCCTCTACCTAGTGCTATTTCTCCAGTTCAAGTAGCTGCTACTCCCAAAGCTGTTGATATAGCCGATTCACTTGTGTCAACTTCAATTGACCAAGATGCACCATCAACAAGTATCCCATCAATACAAGAAGAAGAACAATCTCTAATTATATCTCAAGGTGTTGAAGAATCCCCAAAACACCACACTTTTATGATGATCCACTTCATGAAACTCGACTTGTCAAGCATCATCATCTAATGTGCAGCCATCCCACACTCTATTTGAACTTCTTGGTAAATAGACTAAGAATCATCCAATAGCAAATGTGATTAGAGATCCTTTTCGCTCAGTCTCCACCAGAAAGCAACTTCAGACTGACGTTATGTGGTGTTATTTTGATGCCTTTCTCACTTTAGTTGAACTGAAGACTTATAAAGAAGCAATGCTCGAACTCTCCTGGATTGATGCAATGCAAGAAGAAATACATGAATTCAAGAGGCTGCAAGTATGGGAATTAGTATCGTGTCCAGATCTTGTAATGTTGATCAAATTGAAGTGGATCTTCAAATTCAAAAAAGAACTGAGGTGTGTTGCGGTGTACTAAAATACCAAGGCTCGATTAGGTACTAAAGGATACCGAAAGAGGAGGGGAATAGACTGCAAAGAATTGTTGCACCTGTTGCCAGAATAGATGCAATCGTATCTTCCATTGCTTAATGTATAACAAACCACAATTTTCATCTTATGTCATTATCATCTTGTAAATTAATTGCAACTTTCCTCAGGGTAATAGCCATCTATTAATTTAGATGCAACAATTTTCATGGAAAGATTTTTTGCTTTATTCCTCCATAATGTAACGTAATTACTTTACAAAGTAAACGTGCTTCACGCAACCGACCTATACCATACTTTCATCCCCCCCCCCCCGATTGTTTAGATGTAATTTAAACATTATTATATGTTAAGCAATATGTTTTAATCACCAATTTACCATACGTTATCTATTTAACGTACAATTCAAAATGTTATTATAAAACGGACTTTATACGTTAACGTTTATATCAAAACCCTGATTACATGTAATGTTTACATACAAAACAAACGTATAAACTAATAAGGCATGTGTACAAATGTACAATGCATAGCTTTTGAATTATATTTCCCTCCAAAACTCTAGTTCAACTCCTTTAAGCCCATGCTATACCCTGGCAATGTATAACATTCAAACTAGCTATTTTCCCTCTAATTTTCTAAGGTATTTCGTACAACCTTTCTAGTACATGTTACAAGCTTCCAATGCATAATATTTAAACATTCTTTCCCTCCATTTCAGCCCCTACTCGTCCTAAAAACTAAAACCCTAACTCGAAAACCCTAATGAACCCGTCACCCCTTAACTAGCTCGATCTAAGTTTAAACCAAAGCAACTACCCTAACTCACTATGATTTACCACCTTGCTTGCACCTTCTGCCATTGTCAAACACCTATCACCCAAGCACCTCCATGAATCACCTACTTAAACAAACTTGCACACCAACTTGAACCTTGTCACCTCCTTGGTATGCGCATATTTCCTACCCATCCTTGCACCTTACCTTCTACCTTCCTTAGTCTCCTAGTTCCCATGGTACACTTAGGTCCCTACTCATCCACTTGGCCCACCTCCCAAGTAAACGTGGAGTCTCTACTTTCCTTTTGCACTATTATTACACAAAAACATATACATACTTACTTCCATTCACATTTAAACTCAAAACATCTCAGAGTTATGATCTAGCCAAGCCAAGGAAGGTTAAGAAGGAAGTATAAGCTGTAGTAGAAGCCATAGAAGAGAAGAAAATAAGTCCTTGATCCATCTCCTAAGTTTTGGATTTCATTTTACTCATTTTCAACCTATTTCACCCATTCGTGTACTAGTAAGCTTTTCTACTCATTCAATAAGTTCTTGTCTTGCTTTAAATCCTTAATAAGGCTCTATTAGATCTTGTATAAGCTACTTGTTTAAGCCTTGAACCACAAACCTAAATGGTTTGGTTTTCCTAAACCAAACGAACCCATTTTGGATTTTTAAGCTCATAAGCTCTTTTTCAAAGCTTTAAGCTCATAAAACTTACTTATTTTAGCTTATAGTAATAAGCTATAAGCTGCAAAATGAATTTGGATTTCAAAATTACAAAGATTATGGAATTTGGACTAAAAACGCAAAACATTTCATGCATAGGGGTATAGATTGTAACTTTTGAAATTATTAAACTTTTGGGCCAAAAATGTAATTATCTAAAGTTAAACTTCAGGGGTTTGTTTTGCCATATTTGAAAGTTAAGGGTTAAATGTTTTAAAAATCATATATAAAGGGATTAAATTTGTAAATATATATACCAAGGGTATATATTGTCATATTCATATTCTCAAGGGTATAAAATGTAATATTTTTATATTAATTATAAAAATATATTTAAATATTATAAGACTCGATTTTATTAAAGCCTGACACGTTTGTCGTTATCATTCGTCGATCAAAACACTATAAAATAATAATGTTATATATTTAACATAATTTATCATCTACTAGCTTTTGAAGAAACTTAAAATGATAAAATCTCATAATTTAACTATAATATATCACGTTACTAGGGAGTTTCATGTAAGGGATTTTCATTTGGGTAGACATTTTGACGAGTTGCTGTATTTACGATTTAAAGTGTCTTAGCTCCTTAAACATTTACTACATGACCTCTGGATTATGATAGCTTGAATAGTGATATGATATTTTCATAAGTTAAGAAACCAAAAACCGTTAAACTTTATAAAGTAAAGTGTTGGAATATAATCAATCAAATTAAGACTTGACATATTACCCCTAGGTTGCGTGACGGGGCTGTTTACTTCCATTTGAATTAAATTTAAATCGACTCAATCTAACCTGATCAGGTGAGTTCATAGTCCCACCTTTATATGTTTTTCCAACCTGTGGGGGGGGGGGGGATACATGCTATAAACATGAATTAAAGTGTTTTCCAACTGTATGCTATCCTGATATATTATTGCCTAAGTTTACCTCTACTGTCAATATCATTTAATCATGAACCATTAATCACTTGCGATAGTGTGGAACACAAAATATTATGGATAGATCTATTGGGATTGACGAATCCTGTTTGTGTTTACCTATACATGAGGTAATCAAACGCACTGTATTTGAGAATAATGGGCAACTTTGGCAAGTTACCTTTCTAAGAGGACATTTGTTCCTTAATAATGTCACTGAGGTGATTTCCATGTTAACGTGTTGGTGTCATAAGCTTAGGGCAATAATACTATTTTCCATGATACTTTTAATTGTACAATTATTACCACTTATGATGACATGTATTCAACTATTACATTTCAAACCTGTGAATTTCACTCAACCTTTGTGTTGACCTTTTTAGCATGTTTATCTCAGGTAATTGAGCAACCTATGGCACGGAGTGGCATTGGACTTGAGGACGTCCAAACTTGTTATCATTCAAACTTTATGTTTTCATATGTATTTGGGACATCCTTTTGTAAACTCTGAAATACATATTGAATGATAACTAAATTTTCCAAAACGTCTCTTTTGAGTCATTTTCTATGATTATGACTGTTGATTCATGAAGTAATACCCCAATTTTTGTTGTGCTGCTATATGTCAATTAAGGGGGTGTTACAGATTGGTATCAAGAGCCGAGGTTATAGAGAATAAGGTTAAAACCTAAACTATAACCATTTTCCATCCAAGAAAGTCCTCCGTGCCACTGCATTTCCTTAATAGTATGTAAAGATACATAACTATTATATAAATAACTTATGTTATTTCCACTGGGTTGTTACACAGTTATGTCTACATCCAACCACCCTATTATCGTCCCATCTAAATCTAATATTGAGGATGCTTTTTCCTATACACACTCTCTTGACTATACTCTGACCTCACCGGACTATTTCCTAGCCTCACCAGGAAATACCTCTCCTAATCCTTTAGATGATTTATCTATGTATCTTTTAGCCTCACTAGCCATCTCACCTTTCCACGATGATCCGCATATGAAATTCATGCAAGATATGATGCTACAATAATGAATTACCTATTCACCACCACGACGCTCTAATTGCTCCAACCAACTATTTTGCCACCTCACAATGTTTGACCCAAGATTTCTTTCTTCCTGAAGAGATTTTACCACCTCAAAAATGAGCATATTTCCTATCATCCTCCTCTACTAATTTCTCTACCCCACCTTAAGTATTTGAGATTGGAGAAAGTTCTCATAAGACGCATCTAGAGCACCATAAGGAACAGATCGAGACTATTCTGAATTACTTAGATGAGCTCCCTCTTGAGCGCATTGAGAACATGGAAGATAAGATAAAAGGTCTTGGTAATGGTCGAGTAATCATACAGCGAGATTTTGACCAACTAGAAACCGAACTTCAAAAAGCCCGTACCTAGATTTTTGGATTTCAGAGAGAGCAGTAAGGATATGACGACGAAGATTATTTCTTGCTCGGTCAGGACTTCTATTTAGAGATATCATCGGCGGATTTCCAGGTTCGCACCAATAGATATAAAGAATTTCGTGAATAAGATCCATAAGTCATGAACACAAGGGAGGACCAACCAGACTACTAGACTAGATCCTTATCATTTACAGCTTTTGTTAGAATCCAACCACTGGATGTGTAACATAAATAATGAAGACACTTGTCAATTTTTGACTATGTAAAATATGTAGACAAGTTGTTTATGACATAATGAAGTTGTGATTCTGTTATACCTCGCTGTTTCATGATACCGATTTATGTATGTCGTGGTTGTCTATCCTATTTCCTGTATTACGATTACTCATACCCTGATATATCCGGGATTACTATGGTTCTTACCATCCGGTCTTCTCAAACCTTTGTACCCAGATATCATGGATATGATTAATAATCAAGACATTGAGCATAAAAATTTTGGAATCTAAGACTTCTAGATGAGTCTATCTTTGCAAAGTTAGATAACTCGTTATGGATCATACCGAAACTACTAGAAAGTAAACCAGTCCCTGAGAAACCTAATGAGTTAAATGCTTGTTAGAGTGTCCATTCCAAAATTTTCCATTATATTCTATAATGTAATATCAAAGAATGTGTATTTCTTTATTAGAACTTGTATCAAAATAAGAATCCATACAATGATATGTAAAATAAATTCAATATTACTATATATGAAAATTTTGATAATAACTTGTGATATGATTCTTATTTTGTGTTGTCTTGTAAATGTTGATAGAATTTCTCCCAAGAAGACATCAACATCTGCAGCACCAGCCATGTCTCAGGCTGCCATTAGGAAACTAGTTGCTGATAGTGTTGCCGCAGCTCTGGAAGCACAAGCTGCTACCATGGCAAATACTGACAATACCACTAGGAACACCAGACCAAGAGAAACTCCTGTAGCAAGAAAATGTAGCTACAAAGAGTTTATGAGCTGCCAACCTTTCAATTTCAAATGTACGAAAGGGGCTGTTGGTCTCATCCGCTGGTTTGAACAAACTGAATCAGTATTTTCCCGTAGTAATTATCCCGAGGACTGCCTATTGGTACTCTAATAGAAGAATCTTTGTCATGGTGGAATTCATTCGCCCAGCCTATTGGAATAGAGGAAGCCTACAAGATCACCTGGTCTGAATTTAAAAAGCTCTTAATAAAGAATGTTGATCCCACTTGAATAGCTCTTGCTTAGCTTGTATGAAGCTTAGTTGTATTGAGTAAATCCAAAACAACTATGGTAGAAACTTTGATTATGAATATCAAAGACTATGCGGAATCTAGTCAATGACACTAAGAAGAAGTATTTATAAAACAGTAACACAAAGATAATAACAAGACAGATTACCAAACTTTCAGCCTCAATATTAAACAAACACTCTTAATAGTGTTAGGGTTTACAAAACCGTGAAGCTATGAATATCAAAGATGTACATATAATATTATGCCTTAGGACCTCATTTTATACACCAAGGAGTCCTACAAGGCTTACAATACTTTCCTAACTTTATCAGATCTTTTTTCTATAAAACAAACGTAATTCTTAAACAAATATAAGTTATACGTGATCTTCTTTTACAAAAAATAATAATTACTTACGATTTGTAAGTATTCTTGTTCTCCAATCAATCTTTGATCTCATCTATATCAGCGTATTCCTTCCAGCAGTAGTAATCACTCAACAGTTGTAACTAAGCAGTAGTAACTCTAAGAATCATCTTGAAGTCTTTTAAACCCAATAATCCTCCCCTAAACTTGATGTTCATCTTCTGAATCTTCAAGTTTCATTAAAAGTCTTCACCATCACCAGGAGGATGCATTCAAACACTTCATTGACCCTTTTCATGCTTTGTCATGAGCTTGAGTAGTTGATAACACATCTCATTCCAACGATCAGCTTGAAGTTTTTTGTTTAGCATGTTTGAGATTGTTATTGGTGTAAGGGGATATCTTTTCTCAACCAATATAAAGATATGTAGATTTCTAAACCTTACAAAGTACACTCCACAGTTATCAAACATCTTCTAAACAGTCACTTTGTACCCTTGTAGATTTCTCTATACATCACTTTTAATGTTAGGTTCAAACATTACTTTCAAATCTCCCCATAACACTCTTTCATATTCATCAACTAGCCTGTTTATTCCAAGCTTTTATTTGACCAACTTCTAGAGAGTTTCTAAATCTTCTCTGTCAATACCCTGAAGCATCCTAATCATTGATGAATATCTTTTTGAACTTCCATCAGCTCTTATCAAGTGATAGAATCCCTTTTGTCCTTCTTTAACAATCTTATATTCAACAATCATTGGAGGTTTTATGGCTAGAGGTATAGCATCAATGCTATTCCTCTCATCTTGAAACTAACTCATATGCTTTTTCATTTCTTCATCCTCTAGGTCATCATCTTTTTTAGCTTCTACATGCTCATCTATCTTCTGCTTCTTTGACTTATCAGACTCAAGTTCATCCCTTGCTCTTTAATAACTTTCCTCTGTTCTTGTCTTACTACCTTTCACCACTTTTGAATTCATATCCACAAAAGTATTTACTCTTTTCAACTCCTTATCAAACAACTTCTGGATTTCATCATATCTTTTTCTCTTCAACTGACTATGTTTGAATCCAGCCATATTTTTCAAATAGGTAGACATTTGATTTCTCTTTTGAGCTTTAGTAGGTGGCTTTCTTCTTATCTCTTCAGCTCTAAGCTTAGCAAAATGCTTATTTCTTATGTTCATGAGTTCTATAAACAATCTTGATCTTTCCTCAATGGTTATCTCTCCCTATTCTTCTGCTTGTAGCCTTGGAGCTAATTCAAAGTCTGCCTCCATCATAGCTTGTGTGTTATCCTATGATTCAATCAAAACTATATTGACTTCTTCTTCCTTTTGCCTTGCAAGCCTCTCTTCTTCTATAAGTTCAGTTTGCATTTGAGCTTCAAGATTTCTAGCCATTTCTTCATCAAGAGCAATTTGATCTTTCTTTTTTAATGGCTTTTTAAGCTCTACCATTTTTCCTTTGCCTTTGTCTTTTACTTGTGGAAGTTGTGATTGTAAAGAAGAAAATGTTTTTGTAGATGCAGGTACTTGTTCTTCCTGATCATGAAATATAATTCCCTTAGCCCTTGGTCTAACAGATGTAACTGTTGTAACTGCAGTTGTAACAGGCTTGGGTTTTGCAGTTTTGATCTCAATCAAAGTTTGATAAGTGTCAATTCATCTAGAATTTCAACACTGGCAGTAGTAACTACTTCAGCAACACTAACTAAAATTGACTTTGTAGTTGTAGCAACACTAACTACAGGCTTTTAACCACCTTTTCAAACATAATTTCCTGCTCTTCTAACACACCTGTATCAAACATCAGGTTGTCATCATTCATCTCTTGAGTCTCATTCACCAAAGTCACTTCTGTATCAGCATCTAGATCTTCAATTTTCCTCCCCTGTTTAGATGCATCCTCCTAAGCATCCAAACTAACATCATTAGAGGGATTCTATCTTGCTAGTTGAACCAACCTTCCTTAATCTCTTAAACCCTGGAGTTCTTAACTTCCTTCTTGTGAGTCCCAAACTGAACAGATCTTTGCAGCCTGCTAAGGGTGATAATCAACTTGTATAAATACAAATTGACTATATAGAAACATTGACTATGAATACTAATTGTATATGCGGAATCTACACAATAGTACTAAGAAGAACAATGAATAAACTAAACTTTGATTTTTATTAATCTGTTAAAATGATTACAGATTACTAACTATAAGATATGATTGTATGAGATGTATATTGAACTGATATCTCTAACTATGCCGTGAGGGTCCCTTTTATAGACCAAGGATAAACCCTAATAGGCTTACAAACGTAAATAAATATAATACATTTCTTTTCCTATAATTCTCCAATACATATCTCTTAAACAGGTTAAATTATTTTCTACTAACGGGTGCTAACTATCTGAGCAGAGTATTAGCACTTGTCTGTCAGTACTAACATTAAACTATCGGTACTAAGTATTTCACTAACGGTAGTAAGTCAGAATGAATCATTCCGAAACAATCCTCCCTAAACATGAAGGTTGAACTCTTTTAACTTCATGTTTCTTCAAAGGTTAATCTTCTTAAGTTCTTGGAGGATGTATCCAAACACTTTAACACATCTTGATCTTGATCTTTAATAATCTTTCCATCTTTATCAGCAACTTTGTCTTTTCAGCAACACTGCAACATCTTTTCAGCAACAATCCAACTAAGTTGGCTTTGTAGTTTTTGGCAAACTACCAGCCATAAACGGGATGTGAGTTCCTTACAGTAGCCGGCTTGCTCTTAGGTAATTAACTCTTTATTTGAAAAATATGGTGAGTTAAATACATAAGTTTTTGGTAAACTGTCAGCCCATCAATGGAATTGATTTTGTCTTTGCCAATACCGTTGGCTTTTGCACTAGCCAAGGGTTCATGGCCATAACTGTGCATTGATAAACCATATAGTTTTAGCAAACTATCAGCTTATCAACAGATTTGAGTAGTCTTTACCAAGAAACTGTTTGGAACTTGGACTAGCCAACTCTTCACATGATGCCAAGAGGTGAGTTGAAAACCCTACAATTTTTGGTAAATTATCAACCATAAACGGATTTGAGAAGTCTTTACCACAAGCCGTTTGCTTATGGACTAGCCAGTTCTTATGCCTATTAAGCATGGTGAACTGATGACCATTTGTTGTGTGGTGGTTAGCCAACACTCAAACCCTTCTCAAGTCCATTCACAGCATCACTCTTCATCAATTTGTTTCTTAATGAATCTTATCAACTCAAGGGCAATAGTACTTTCTCTTTCAACTTCTAATCCCAGATCAAGCATTCTTTGCAATAACTCCTTTGAAAAAGGATATCTTCTTTCAACTAACATATGATACCTTGTCTAATCTAGCAATGACAGATTTATTCTCCATTATCTCACTATCTATGGTACCTTCAAATATAGCAATCTTTAGGTACTTTCTATGTTCATCATCACTGTCAACATCTGACTGTTTTCTTGGTTTTTTCCTTGCAATCATCTTGATATAACCTACTTTTCTCTTCTTTGTACCCTGCTCTGTCACTTCTACCTTAGCAGGTACCTTTGCTGTGTCTTCCTCCTTTAATCTGTTCTGATCAGGGTTTTTTACTCCTTTATTCATCTCCTTAATCCTTCTCTCATCCTCAGTGAAACCAACAAGAGTGAAACTTTCATCAAACCTCTTCACTTTTTCATACAAAGCTTGTATTTCTTCAAAAGTTTTGCTCTTTAAGTCTGAGTGTTTCTTGTTTCCAACATGCTTTAAATAAGTCATCATCTGATTCCTCAATTGAGTTCTTGTAGGAGGTTTGTTTCTGATTGCAATAGCTCTTTATTCTGCAAGAAATCTTCTTTGAGCTACAATTGTATCATGAAGGAACTTTGCTCTTTCTTCCACAGTGAACTGCTCTCTCTCTCTCTCTCTTCATCTTGAAGTCTTAGAGCTAGAAGTCTATCAGCTTCAATTCTTGCTTGAATGAAGTCATATTCATCTAAAAGAGCAGTCTTTGTAGCTTCTTCCTCAGCTAATCTTTTTCTTTCTTCTATTTTTTCCCAATCCTCTTGCAACTTGCTAGCCATCTCTTCATCCCTAGCAAGTTGCTTAAACTTCTTTTCAGCTTCTGGAATACCCTGAGATTCAGTATCAAACTTATCTTCCTCTTCAATTTTCTTTTTCCCTTTATCTTTTAGATCAATCTTTGGAAGAGGCTTTAAAGTCAATAATGATCTAGTTAAAGTAGGCCTAGGTCTCTCAGTCTCTTCAACATCCTTAAGCTCAACTCCTTTCTCTTTTTCTCTTGAAACTGCTTTGGCGTGGCTCATGTTGAGAAGAACCTGAGCAATAGCTTCATCTCTCCAAACATTGTAGGAGTGGTTGTTGGAGTGATTGTTGGAGTAGTTGTTGAAGTGATTGGAGTAACACTTCTTCCTTCAGTACCTTCATCTAGGCTAATGGTACTATCTTTGTCCTTGTCGGTACCTTCTTCCTCCTTATCGGTACTATCTTTTGATCTGTCATTACTAACTTGTGAGTCTGTCAGTACGAACTTTTTGATCTGTCATTACTACTTTTTCGTTGTCTAGTACTTTTACATCTTCAGTATTAACTGCATCTTCAGTACCCTCTTTCTCTACATTCACTCTATTCCTTGTCCTCCCCACATCTTGAGAATCCTCAGTGTCCATATTATCAATTGCATCATCATCAAGCTCATTAAATAATGGATTTCTATGAACTGAAGGTTCAGCCTTGGTAGATTTCCTCCCCTGTTTAGATACAGACTCCCTTTGCATCCAGTTCTTCTTTAAGGATTTCTTTCCTGCCAATCTTTGCTTTAAGGATACACTCTTCATCCAAGCTTTGTGGTGTGTAATAACAGGTTTGGCTTACTTCTTGAGCTTCTTGATCTGTGCCTTCAAGTGTGTAATTTCCTTGGCTTGATCTGTAACATATGTACACAAAGCGATACAAGCTCATTAGACACTTTGAGTGTCATGTCACCTTATTCCCTTTAAAGGGATTTATCCTCGATGATGACCTTCCTATGGATTCCCACCAGAACTCTCTGGAATAGAATCAGGAATATGAGGAGTAGGTGAAGGTCTAGGTGATGGGTCAGACTAAGGCTCAATATTAGCTTCACTTAGGTGAGGAGGAGTGGGTGTAGGTTGTGCTTCAAATAGTCTCTCTGAAGTAGCACCCTCATCCTTAGTAGATTGTACCAACATAGAAGCAAATAAAGGTGTGAAGTTCCCAAAAAATGTTTACCTTTTTAACCATAAAGGGAGAAAACTTTACTGTCGTAAAGCATTTATAGGAAATCATGATCTAAAGGTTACTAGTACATTCACTAGTGTTTATTCAAAAATATTGAAATAAAACGTGGATACATTACAAACTTCTTCTTTGCCTCTAAATGTCTAAGCATACCATCTAAAATTAATTTAGAAAAATTATATTTCTGATTAGATGTTAAGCAAATTACAGCAGTGGCAATGTTAGTGGGAATTTGATCCCAAGAGCTGCTTTTTAGCTAATACATGATTCTTGTATGAAATAGAAACTCTTGGGAGTGAAAACAACAGCTTTGTTAATTTAGAACAGTTAAATCCCCCTCCATAATCATGAGTGTATAGCATCAAATATAGCCTGATTAGGTAGAGAATCTATCACATTAATTTGAGATAGCTTATGATTTTGTTCAATTATGTTTTCCCATATGTTATGACATTGCTATAATGTTATTTGAGCATATCGTTGGTTATTAAGACCGTCAACTAGGATCGTTAGGTCAAAGGTGCGTTCGTATAACTAGGGTTCCTAGTAAAACAAGCATTAAATGCTAAAAATAGTATGGCCTCATAAAAGTGACTCCCTAAATAGTTAGAAGAGTCAATTATCATATGTTTGCTATCGGTTTCTGACCTCAAAAATTGACAGATGTCACAGTTTTCCCCTGTTAAAAGGAACTGCGTCCCGAAGTTCCATTCGTCCATCCTAAGGTTTAGCGCTCGCGAATAGTTGCGGATACTTGCGTTTCATCTCGTCTTCTCTTTCCCATGTAAATTCTGGTCCTCTCCGGGAATTCCAACGAACTTTTACAATAGGAATTCGACTCTTTTTAACTTCTTGACCTCACGGTCCATGATTTCCATAGGTTTTTCAACAAAATGTAGTTTGTCGTCGATCTTGACTTCTTCTAGCGGTACGTGTAAATTTACGTCGGCCAGGCATTTCTTCAAGTTTAACACTTGGAATATGTCATGAATGTCTACAAGTTGTTGTGGTAGACGCAAACGATAAGCACCAGGACCCAATCGTTCGACAACCTTAAACAGTCCTTAATAAGTGTAAAATACACATATCCATTTATGCTTAAAATAGCCCAATTAAACCCAAAACAGACCAAAAATAGCAAAAATATGCTTGTATTTGTGTTTTGTGTGTGCAGGTACGGATATATCAAAAATCACATGAAAACCGTCAAAAACAAGCAAGCACGGACACGAGAACGGAAGAGTGAACAAAAGCCGGAAGCAAAGCCAGGAAAAGTCAAACCCTCAGTCAAAATGGTCAAATCATGGTCAACAAAAGTCAACAAAACCCAAAATATTCCACTTAAGCCCCTCAACTTTCAGAAAAATTCATAAATGGTCCCTAAACCCAAATGGGCCTTACCCGGATCCTTAAGCCCAAAACCCTAGCCCATTTCCCTTTTCATTAACCACAAGGGCCAGTTTTGCAATTACTGAAACTAGTTTATAACTAGAAAAAGAGGGATCCAAACACAAGGACTCAAATTGCCAACTTCCCAAAATTTCAAACCGTTTTACCCTCTTCAGTTATAAAAAGAAAAAAAGGGCGCGAAGAGCATTTCACTATTCACCGTCTTCTTTGTTTCACCATGGGTTAAAATCAGAGGGCTTTTCACAATTAAAGGGTGTTTAAGTCAATTCAAGTGAAGTACAAAGAAATGGCAGGGTCAAATGGGTCAAATCAAAGCATCTCATAACCTCTCTCAAGCTCAAAGCCACGTAGCAATGGTGAAAGCACAAATATATGTGGGTTTTGTACTAGATCCTCTCACAGAACTAACACAAGCATGTCACATCAAAGAATGACACGCTGGCAATCCTCTATCACACACAATTTGATCAAACGGCTATTAATCATTTGGCAATGATTAGAAGATTCAAGGGTTGAGATTGAAAGATTGGAGAGCAAGGCTAGAGGGTCTGGAAGCTTCACCAAATGGCTATAAATAGAGCCTCACTCTTCACACACACACACACACACGTAGCCTAGATTTAGTTTTAACTTAAATTTTAAATTCCTAGCTTAAATGTTGTTTTTAATCTTCTTAATCTCTTTTACTTCATAAGCTCTCTAAATTAGCCAAAATTTCTCAATAAGCTCTTAATAAGCTCTTTTAGTCTATAAGCTGAAATAGAGCTTAATCAATTCAGAAATAATCCTTTCTAAACCTTAAAACAGTTTAACTTACATTTACCATGGAATTTGTTGGATTTGAGCTTATGGAAGGGGGATCTAAAAGGGAAGGATCCCCAAGGACTTATACCCTAGCTTATTAATAAGCTAGGGAGCTTGTAGCTGCCATATTGGTTTCCTCTTGTTTAGCTAGAGATGCATTGTAAGTTTTCCTTTAATTTCTTGCTTTGAATATTAGTTTAATAGCTTTCTAAACTTAGATCTGCTTATTTGCTTATTTAATTTGCTCATTAGTGCTTATTTGAGTTTTAACTAGCTTAATAATCATAGTTGTTTATCTGTTTTTGATTTTCTTAGTATAGATCATAGTCTTTCATTAATTTGTCTTAAAAACCTTAAAAACATATAGTTGTTATCTGTTTTAATTTCTCTTAGTTTAGATCTTTTAGTCTTTTATATAGTGATCTTTTAAGACTTTAAAAAACACAAAAAATAGTGAAAATAAGTTTAAATCTTAGATTATGACTAATCAGTTGTTATTGCATGTTAGTCTTTGGGTTGTTATAAGCTAAAAATGTATCTGGTAGTTTGTGCTTATTAGTTTGTTTTGAAATTTTAAAATTTAAGGTCAATTTGTTCAATAGTGGTAAGGAGTGTTTAGAGATTAAGCTACTTTGACTATCAAAAGTTAAAAATTTTGTGAAAACCTTTTGTGAGACAGCTATGATATTAGTTAAAAACAATTAGGAAATGAGTTTTTATAAAATTAGAATTGGAAATTTAGAAAGTTTTGAGTAATATAAGGAGTTTGCTAGCACCAGGAGCATCTTTGTCTTAATCTTTAGCTTGTGAAAATTGGATGCTAAGCCCTTCAAAGCTTGATCTTGCTTGCATTTTGTTTATAACTTCTATTTGAGTATGTCTTAAGTGAAGGTTTCCCTTAGGTAACCTGCATACTTTAGTTTACACTTGTGCCAGAGTGCACCCAGTACTAACAACACGTTAGTAATGTTTCCTTTTAGCTTAGTTCTGAGTTATGCTATAAATAGGTTCATTAGGTTCTAAAATTTAAGTAGGATTTGTTTTAGTTATTGGCTTATTATAGATTAAGTCTAAATATGTATTTTCTAGCTTATTTTCCTAGTTTAAATTTGCTGTCAAAGTCATAAAAAGTCTCAACAAAGCAAAAAACAGTTAGCAATAGAATTTAGCTTTTAAATTTTAGATTCTAGCTTGAAGTAGTAGGTTTAATTGCTTAAATTAGTTGCTTATAAGTTGTTTGTCAAGTTTATAAATGCTCATTTGCTGTCTTTGCTTTTTAAGCATTTGTGGGCTGATTTGGTTTTTGAGCTTTATGATTTAGTTTCCTGAGTATGTCACTTTCATCATAACTTTCAGTGGTCTTTTAGTACTTTAAGCTCTATTTTCTTTTCATTTTTAGATTAAGCAAATCATAAGCTATCTAGAACACTTTTTCTTTTTCAAATTAAGCTTAATTTGAGCTTTTTAGAGCTGTTTTAGTAAAACCATAGTCAAAAACACACACTTAGGTAACAGCTTATTATTTAGATGTTTTAGAGATTATATTTGTTAGTTTTAGCTGTAGTCCATTTTATTAATTCAGCTTATTTTAGTGTCCTTTTTAAGTTCTAGTATTTAGTTTTTCTTAAAAGTCAAAAAAATAAAAAAATAGCAAAAAGGGGTGTCCCACACTCGAACCCACGACCTCCCACACACGACATAACCAGTTTGCTACATTAGCTCATCCATTCATATAACACCACCAATTTAAATAGTACACAATTTTCATTTCCTCTTTTTTATAAAATAAGCCGTAGATTTTATAATCGCTTCATTTGAGGGCTTATTCGTTTTAGCAATTTGGTTTTTCTTATTTTTTCTTGTGCTTCTGCTAGTGTCTAAGATTTTCCTAAAATTTTTAGAATTTTTCAGCTTAAATTTTATTTTTAAATCAAATTTTCGAAAGATAAAATCTTATAAAAAATCATAAAACATAGAAAAATGTTTCAGAAAAATACAAAATAAATAGTTTTTTAGTTTTATAAAAAATAGCTCTAAGGTTTACATCACAAGTAAACTCATTTTTACGAATTTTGTAGATCTTTAATTTCATTTTTGAGCTTTTATTTAAATTTTAAATATAGGATTTTAATAATAAAAATAGTTAAAAAAGTTTTCTTTGCTTTTAATAATATTGTTAGACTTTTCTAAAGCTTAAAAATCATGTTTACAAATTTTAGTATTAATTGCTATTTTAAGTTTACATTGAGATTTAATTAATTTTATTTCATAATAAATTCGACAAATAATCAAAAAAATGTTTTTTCTTTTTACTCTAAAAAATTTTCTTTTGTACTATCTTAGGCTTAAGAAATTTTAGTTTACTTTTTTAGTGAGTTAATATTTAGTTTCTTTGACTTAATTGTCACGTTTTATTTGTTTTCGTTATTTGTTAAGTGCTTTAAGTGTTTTTAATTGCTTGTTTTTAAATTAAGTAGTTATAGAATACCCAATCATTCTCTCTGATCCCATTCAAATCAACTATCCAATATCAAGCGAAGTTATCAATTTTCTAAGTCATTGGAAAACGACCCGGGGAAATCATACTTCCTGGTAAAGATACAGTATATTTATTTTATATATATTTATATATATTCTCATATATATATTTTAAGATGTGAATTTTCCTTAGAGAATTTTCTTAATTGCGCTTGTTGAGATATTTATATATATTAGGGTATATTATAGACGTAGAGGTCTACTCTAGTATTCACTGAAGATCTTGAGCAACTTAATCGATGATGATTTGAAAGAAATGGATTCTAAAGTGGGATTATGACTCTACCTAAGCTAGATGGGCAGGAAAGTTATATCTGAGAGAGAACTGGATAGGAAGATCATAATTGATGAAGCGTTCTGCTGATATGATACATCAAAGTAGAATGTTTCTATGCCATAAATAGGCATTTTGCAAGAGTATGTAGAGCACCAAGGAGTGAAGACAACAGGAAATTGGAATCAAGGTAGCTCAGAAGGCTACGTAAGAGATTGATGTGCTTCTGAAAGGACATGTGAGCTATGGATGTGCTGGCTTTGATTGGAAGTGAAATGGCAGAGAAGAAATTCAGCAAACATGGCTCTCATGGCTTCTCAGATTCTGACGAGTTTTTGGTAAAAAATGATAAATCTTGTTCTAAATCTTGTTTAGAATGCCTATGAAGCTTAAAGAATCAGTATGATGAAAATTACTTATTAAATTAGAATGTTACTGGTTTTAAAGCTTTCTACATCAAAAGAGGTTTATCAATTTTAGAAGGACAAATTCTTTAAATATAAAGAATATGAAGTCCCTTTTTTCTAGAGGAAAATTGCTTTGCTTAAATGAAGTGTAGGTCACACAGAGTATCTAAATGGGATTACCTGTTAGGACTGAAGACTGTTAAGATTGCAAAGTTTGATAAATCTGCTAAAGACTTAAATGAAATGTTAGAAAGTCAAATAACTGAAAAAAGCAAGAAAGGAGTAGGTTATAATGTTATCCCTCACCTCATTCTTTGATTCTTAATAGACCAACACCTTTAGACTTATCTTATTCAGGTCTTGAAGAATTAAAAGAACCCGAGGTTAATGAGTATGGTCCTAAGGATTCTAGTTTAAAGCCTATCACTGGTTGTGATAAAGAGTCAGATAATTCTAAGGAGAATACTGATGACTCTTTGGAACAACATCAAATGACTGATACTGAAACTAGCTCATTTGAGTCTTCACTTAAGGTTGACAAAGATTGGAAAGAAAAGTTTTTCCATCTTGCTAATCATGTAGAGTCTGTCAATAAAATAGAAAAACCAGTTAGGAAGAATAATGATGCTCCAATTATTGAGGATTGGGTGTCAGATGAAGAGGATGAAGTTGAGACTACTGTTGTGGTAAAGAAGAAGACTGTTATTCCTACTACTGCTAAAATAGAAAAACCAGTTAGGAAGCCAGTGAGTTATGCTGAGATGTACAGGTCACAAAGACCTAGAGGAAACCAAAGGAACTGGAATGGTCAAAAATCCAATCAGTTAGGATGTAACTTTGTATTTAATAACAAAGCATGTTTTATCTGTGAAAGTTTTGATCACATTCAATACAGCTGTCCTAACCAACAGAGGAAAAGAATAGTAAGTGGAAATAATTATAACAAAAAGGATAATGACTACTATTCTAAAACCTCTCATCCCAGTGCACACAAACATATGGCTCCAAGAGCAGTCTTAATGAAGACTGGCCTAAAATCTTTTAATACTGCAAGGCCTGTTAATACTGTTAGGTCTGTTAACACTGGTAGACCTTTTAGTACTGCTAGGTCTTTTAATACTGTTAGGCCTTTTTATACTGCTCACCCCAAATCAACAATTCATTGTGCTAGACCAAGGACATATTTTCAAAATCAAGCACAATCAACTGTTCACAGGCCCTTTTACAAGAGAACAACATTAACAAAAAGGTGTTTTAATCAAAGGTTTAATACTGGTAGGCCATTTAGATCAACTGTTAATACTGTCAGGGCAAGGGGATTTAATGCTGTTAAGCCCTCAGCATGTTGGGTTTGGAGACCCATCAAACCCAATGGTGCATCACTGGTTTTCAACAAATATAATTACATTGATGCACAAGGCAGATCCAAGTCAGTAATGGCTTGGGTCCCCAAAGAAAACTAACTTCATAAGTTTTTTTTGTGCAGAGCAATTCACAACTAAATGATAAAGGCTTTGTTGATAGTGGATGCTCAAGGCACATGACTGGAAACATAGCCCATCTTTCAGATTTCAAAGACTTTGATGGAGGTTATGTTACTTTTGGTGGAGGAGCCTATGGAGGCAGAATTACTGGCAAAGGTACTATTAAAACTGATAATCTTGATTTTGATGATGTATACTTTGTCAAAGAGTTAAAGTTCAACCTCTTTAGTGTCTCACAAATGTGTGACAAAAAGAACTATGTTCTTTTTACTGACTCTGAATGTCTTGTCCTATCTCCTAATTTTAAGTTGCCTGATGAAAATCAGATACTTCTTAAAATTCCTAGACAGGATAACATGTACAGTTTTGATATGAAAAACATAGTTCCTAAAGATAGTTTAACTTGTCTAGTTGCAAAGGCTACATCTGAAGAATCAATGCTATGGCATAGAAGGCTTGGTCATATAAATTTTAAGAATATTAATAAACTTGTCAAAGAAAATCTTGTAAGAGATCTGCCCTTAAAAAGATTTGAGAATGACCAAACATGTGTTGCCTGTCTTAAAGGCAAGCAACACAGAGCCTCTTGTAAGACCAAGGCCTTTAATCCCATTACTAAGCCATTGTTTATGCTGCATATGGATCTCTTTGGTCCAACTTTTGTTAGTAGTCTAATGCATAAAAAGTACTGCTTAGTAGTCACTGATGATTATAGTAGATTTTCATGGGTTTTCTTTTTAACAACTAAGGATGAAACAAGTGAGATCCTTAAAAATTTTTAAATTTTTATCAAAGAAGTAGAAAACCTAGTGGATAAGAAAGTAAAAATAATCAGAAGTGATAATGGGACAGAGTTTAAAAACAAAGTGATGGATGATTTCTGTAGGGAAAAATGTATTAAAAGAGAATATAGTATAGCTAGGACTCCTCAGCAAAATGGTGTAGCTGAAAGGAAGAATAGGACACTCATTGAGGCTGCTAGAACAATGTTAGCTGACTCTAAGTTACCTACCACATTTTGGGCAGAAGCAGTTTCTACTACTTGCTATGTACAGAATAGGGTCTTAATAGTCAAGCCTCATAACAAGACTCCTTATGAACTCTTTAGAGGTTTTAAACCAGCTATAGGCTTCATGAAACCATTTGGATGTCATGTTACTATTCTTAATACCTTAGATAATTTGGGCAAGTTTGATGGAAAGAGTGATGAAGGTTTCTTTGTTGGATATTCCTTAAGTAGCAAAGCTTTTAGGGTATACAACACTAGAACCAGAAAAGTTCAGGAAAACTTGCATATTAGGTTCTTAGAGAATAAGCCTATGATAGAAGGAAATGGTCCAAAGTGGCTGTTTGATATTGATTCTCTAACCCAATCAATGAATTATGTACCAGTGGTTGCAGGAACATTTTCTAATGACTTTGCAGGTATACAAGGAGTTTCTGAGTCTAGTACATCCTCTCAACAAGATCAAGATAATCAAGATTGCATTGTAATGCCAATTTGGAAGGATGCTTCATATTTTGGTGATGCTGCACCAAGATCTGTTGCTGATGCTCAAATACAAGATAAAGATGGGTTACATGATGAGAATGATGCTACAGAAAAGTCTCATGATGATAGTAGTCTTAAGGATAATGGTACTGCTGTTCAACAAGTTAATACTGCCAGACCAAAAATTAATACTGGTAGTAGAGAAGTTAGTATTGTTGTCCCTGAAGTTAATACTGCTAACCCTGAAGACTTGGTAGGACCTAGTCATGCATCTGAAGACACACAAGTGGAAGACCAAGAGGTTGAATTGGGGAACATTCCTTAATCTTATGCAGTTCCTACCACTCCTCACACAAGAATTCACAAAGCTCACCAAATTGAACATGTGATTGGTGATGTGCAGTCATCTGTTCAAACAAGAAGAATGACAACCTCTTACTCTGAACAAGGATTTCTTAGTGCTATATATGAAGGGAAGACTCATCAGGCTCTTTATACATGTCTTTTTGCTTGTTTCCTCTCTCAGGAAGAACCAAAAAGAGTTTATAAGCTCTAGTGATCCCAGCAAGGTAGAAGCAATGCAGGAGAAACTCCTACAGTTCAAACTGCAAAAGGTCTGGATTCTTGTGGATTTACCTAAAGGTCATAGAGCAATTGGTACAAAGTGGGTATATCGAAATAAGAAAGATGAAATGGGGATTGTCATCGAGAAAATAAAAGCAAGACATTGTTACTCCAGGACATAACTTAAGAAAAAGGGCAAAAGACTATGCTGAATAATTTGCACCTGTGCTAGAATTTAGGCAATTAAGAATTTCCTAGCTTATGCTTCTATATGGGATTTTATGGTCTATACCAAATAGATGTAAAAGTGCCTTCCTGTATGTCAGATTGAAAGAGGATATGTATGTTCAAGCCTCTTAGTTTTGAAATCCTGACCATCCTAAAAAAGTACATAAGGTAGTAAAAGCAATTATATTTAGACTGCATCAAGCACCAAGAGCTTGGTATGGAACACTTAGGGCCAACTTATCTTCTAGCAATGGTGTTTTCAAAGAGGAAAGATTGACCAAACATTATTCATCAAGAGACAAAAGGGACAGATCTATGCTTTTCAAATATATATGGATGACATTAACCTTTAGATCTACAAGAAGGAGTTAATGTTGATGAGTTGAGAACTTATGAAAGACTAAGTTTCAAATGAGTTCTACGGGAGAACTTACCTTACTTTTGGGTTTAAAATCCAAAAAAAAAGAAAGACATTTTTATTATCAAGATAAAAATGTCAATGAATTTTGAGAAGTACAACAACACAGATGTGAATGTCCGCCTCTACTCTATACAAGATTTGGAAAAACTTGTGGTTCAAGATGGGAGAGGTGCTGATGTTGATGAGACATCTTTATAGATCAATGATAGGATCTTTGTTGTACCCTTCCAGCTTCCAGTCCGATATTAAGTTTGCAGTCTGCATGTGCAAGGTTTCAACTATCCTCCAAAAGAACATCCATCCTAAGCTTCAAGAGGATCTTTAGATACCTTAAAGGGAAACCATCTTTAGGACTTTGGTATTCTAAGGATTCTCCATTAGAGTTAGTTGCTTACACTGTCAGTGACTATGCTGGAAGCTACACAAGATAGAATTCAACCACTTAGAGGTTGTCATTGTTTGGAATAGGCTGATCCTCTTTGGCAATGCAAGAAAAACAAACTGTCAGTTACCAACTTCTACAACTGAGGCCTGAATATGTTGGCGCTGCTGCAAGTGTGCTAGTAGGACAGTTCTCTGGATACAAAACCCAACTGCTGGACTATGGGTACAATTTCATGAATAAACTGTTATTTAACATTAAGAATAAATAGTACTAATCTGCATAATAGAAAATCTGTTCAAGCATTCTTAAAACAAAACATATAGAGATTAGAAATCATTTTTATAATAGAGACAGCAAATGCTAAAAAGTTGATTCAAAGGCTAAAATTGGACTCTGAACATAATGTAGCAGATCTTCTTACAAAAGGTTTTGATGCTGGTAGATTTTAGTACTTGGTCTCAAGTATTGGAATGCTAAATCCCTAATGTTCTTGCAAAGTTTGTTAAATGTTAGTATTGTTAAGTCTTTGTAAATTAATACTGCTAGTTATAATTAGTATCAGCTATTAGAATTTAAGACTGTTTGAACAAAACTGTTCTTATAGTTAGTTACTGTAGTTATTTCTATGTCTCACTGTTAATCCTGTTAGTAACATTTAATACTGCTAAACAAGAAAAATGGTTAGATTATGTTTTTCTTGGTTTTGAGCTAACTCTTTCAGGATAAACAATGAAGTGTGAAATTGGTTTCTCAATGATGCATTATTTGAGGGGAGGAATGTTGTTTGTTCTTAAAGTGTTGGTTTTAACACCACACAACAAATGGTCATCAGTTCACCATGTCTTATAGACATCAAGAATTGACTAGTCCAGAGCAAACGACTACTGGTAATAAGAACTTCTCAAATCGTGATAGTTGATAGTTTACTCAAAACTATATGGTTATCAATGCACCATGTTTTACAATGAAGCATTGGCTAGTCCAAAGCAAACGGCTATTGGTAAAGACTACTCAAATCCGTTAATGGCTGGTAGTTTGCCAAAAACTATACTTTGTGTGAATTTGTGAGCCAAAAGAATAGAGAGAATTGGTGAGCTTAAAAACAGATAGAGAGATGTGTGAAAAACAGACAGAGTGCAAAGTGAGTTAAAAGAATTGAGAGATAAAATGTGAGCTTAAAAACAGAAAGAGAGATTGTGTGAAGCTATTTTTGAATGATACACAAGTTTGGAGTTTGTACTGCTTTTGGTGGAGAAGTTAATACTGCTAGGCTTATTTTAGTACTGCTAGACCAAATTTGGTACTGCTGAATGACCGTTAGCACTGCTTGAACCTAACATAATTTTCATTAATAAATAGAGCCGTTGAGATATTTCCGCCAAATACCTACGATATAGGGTTTGACTAATTGGACTTTCGTGATCTTTCTATATATTCGCTTGATTTACTCACGATAAACTCAAATTTCTTTAAGTCGGTCAAACCATATCTCTACGTTTTCTCTAAATAATCTCAATTAACTTTCTCCAGCCTTCATACTTTCTTAAACGATCATATCCCACATAATTAATCACCTTTTTACTCATGGCTAGTTTGGAATTTTGTGATAAGCACACTATGGCAACATTCTTGGAAAAGTCTACAGGGAGTGAGGGATTTCATCAAGTTATTGACTTTTTAAGTCAAAGTCATATCAGCTATGCTCTTACTAAGAAGCCAGAAATCTATATCTTATTCATCAAACAATTTTGGAGAACTGCTGAAGCTTCAACTGACACTGATGGGGAGGTAACAATCACTGTTATCATTGATGGCCAATCCAAGACTATCACTGAAGCCTCCTTAAGAAGACATCTCAAGTTGGAAAGAATCATGATGGTACACTTTCTATTCCAACTCAAAGATTTGAGCAGCTTGCACTCATGGGATATCAAACAGATTTAGATAAGTTAACTTTTCAGAAGGGTGTTTTCTCACCTCAATGGAGGTTTCTTATACATACTCTACTTCATTGTCTTAGCCCTAAGAAGACTGCTTGGGAGCAATTTAGTAGTAACATAGCTACTGCTCTTATCTGCTTAGCAACAAATAGGAAAGACAACTTCTCTAGGCTGATTTTTGAACATATGGTCACAAACATAGGAAGCCCCCATAAGTTTTTAATGTATCCTAGGTTTATTCAAATTTGCCTAGATATGCAAAAGAAACAACTTAAGACACATTCCAGTACATATCTTGTACCCTCTCTAAATAACAAGGTTTTTAGCAACATGAGGAGGCTTACCAAAGGATATACAGGGGTAGAAATTAGGTTATTTCCTACAATGCTTACTTTACCTACACATTCATCTTCACCATCAAGGATCATATCCTCACCTTCACTATCATCTGCACCTTCCACTGAACCTACCTTTGAACCTCAACCTTCACCTGATGCAGAGTACCATGTTCCATCACCCAATGAAATCCCCTCACCCCATGGGGCCCAAAAAAAAAAATTTTTCACTCCATGCAAGTGATGAGGTACTGAATCCTAAAATGAATTGACGAATTAGGTTACCAAACCTATCTGAAGAATTGAGTCTTGGATGATGATTTAAAAAGGACCAGCCTTAATACGCATATCTCTCAGAGCATATGCGCTTCTCCTCTCTGACCATACTACCTACTACACTTCATCTCTTGAGGTGGGGATATCGTGGTCTAGCAACGACAGAGAGTATCTATCTCTAATATATTGCAGTTTGCCTCTGACTGTGTGCGACAACATTGACACAGTCACTACGAGGATAGCGCTCGAGTGGTTTTGAACACTCCACAAGCAGATAGTGTAAGAACTCATTCACTTGCACGTTACATGGTTTCTTTCCATACACTATGTGTTTGTTAGAGGATGCATTGCACACTAATAGCATTTCCCTACAGTACACACTCACTTGCATATTATTGCTTATATATCAGTCTGACTGAGCGGCAAATCTCATTATAATTCACCTTAGTAGGATCAAGAGGTACTCACACACTGTGGACCATATAGACTGATCAACGCTCGCGCACGATAATATTGTACGGAGGAAGAGGTAACGTTGAAGCCAATAGGGACCTATTTATCTTCTAAGTGTGGTATCTACGTCTTTTTTTGAAAGTCTTGCTTTATAGCGGAATAGATACTACACTAGACATTATTGCGATCGCTTAAAGCACTTTCACAGCTGAATAAGTAACTGGGTGTGCTATGAGAACAGACAAGTATAAGATCTTAGATGGCTATACAAGAAGAGCAGATATAAGACCACACGTATGGTGATGCGAGACATGAAATAGTTGTGATGTAGAATAGTCATAGATTACAGGGCTGCCATTCTCGTGAGTATCTGAGTAGATCGAGAACCTGACGATAAACTAGAGTCCCAGGGTTTATCGCAAGAGACTAATGGAGTATAGAGAACTCACTTGGTAGAGAGCTATCAGGTGTGGTGGGTCTATCACAGCAATGGACACGTCATCACAGTCACACACAGAGTAACTACACGATCGACGTTGAGCTGAGAGAGAGAGTGGTCACACTAAAAGAGTGCACACATATCAGGCGCGCGAGCTCAATACAAAGAGTGAATGTGAGAGGAAATGACAGGGCTTCAAGCAACACTCTACAATCAACTTTAGAACGCCTAGACAGTACATTCTTGCAACTGACATACCTAAGACCAGGTATCTATGGTGAGTAGGTCGTAATCTAGCGAGGAATGTACATCATATTCTCACTTCAAGCGTGTCTATTGAGTGTGTGTCTCTAGTCAGCAAAGAATAGCGTTAAAACCAAACAGCAGTTAATATCGCACAGCTAATAGACTCTGATCTAGGCGGTAAGAGAGAATACAGATAGCGCTCGTGTACAGAGAACTCTCATCTATAGTAGACGAGTACTGCGATGGAGTGAGGAACGCAAGTCGAGTTAGAGCTCTAGATAACATCTGTGAGCAGTATCTCTCTTTTCTCATAACATCTCAAAACAAGCACACACGATTCTATCTAGAGTTGTATAGGAAACTATACACAAGGACTCTGAGTATGCGAATACGCGACTGCACCTTATGGGATTGATCATATCTCAAGTACACGGACCAGTTGTGCACAAAATCAAAAACAATGACTCAAGACGGCTGGAGAGGTGCGCGTGGTCTGAAAACACATTATCTAAGCATCTATATAGGGTGTAACATAGAAAGTTATCACACATTACATGATTCAACAGACATACACACACAGCTGGAATCAGAAGGATGAAACCTCATCCTAGAGCCGGAGAACACATGCACGACAGACACATTACTAGGACAAAGGGACGTAGAACGCTTGTGAGATGACACCTAGTATGGATGAGGAGAGAGAGAGATCTCCAAAGGTTATTTACGACATTAGTTAAGCTCACATCGACAGAAACACAGTGTTGTGTTCTTATGAGTAGAGGAGTATGAGTATCTGATCATATTAGTCCTCTCACACATCGGGCGAGATATCATCGCTTCTATTCCATCGGAATTATCTGACTATACTGTGACGCGCGTGAGTATCTCGCTGCAGCAACATATCTCTTCAGTTTATCTACATGTCCAAAACATCACAGAGATATCAGGACATGGAGCGAAGTCGTCACTACATGGAGAGGAGGACAATGCGTGTGCTTGGTATGATGGTTCGGTGGTCTTCTTTAGGGAGAGGTCGATGGGTTCGAGGGGTTTTGAGATAGTATTCATTTCGGAGAGGTGCTGATTTGAGTGAGTCGTGTGATTATGAGCTATCTAGACGGTGTTGTCAGAGGCACAGATGCACACATAGGACAACGACAGTGTCAGAATGAGGTTGAGAGTGTAGGATGATGGGATTAGGGACGTGAGTGGTTGTTTCTATAGGATAGGGGGGGATAGGTGGGGGGTGGGTGATTTAAGTATGAGGATACACAAGTCTAAGGATCAGTACACATGGAGTGCTCAGGTGAGATCGTTTCGAGAATCATCTGTGAGGAGAGATGTCAAAGTTGGTGGTGAGGGGGAGGTGGATCGGAGTCAACGTGGGTTGGGGGTTGGGATGGAGGGGCAGGATTGATAACGATAGAGTTGCCGTGGGGAGCAATAGGAAGATATCTTTTTCTCGAGTTACTCTATACGAGAGATCACATATTATAGGTTGAGATGAAGAGTGATTTTTGTGAAAGTTGGATTGTTTTTGATTTGTGGGGGTGGTTGTGTGGTTGTGGATGTGTGGAATCTGATAGTTAGATTTGAGAAAGAAGTGGTACTAATTTTGTTTCATTATTTGACTATTACGAGATTAGGAGACTATGGTATTTGATGCGCGGTGCACTCTTAAGAGTCACCGGTTGGTAACATTATCTATAGAGACATGTGGGAGAGGGGTGAACACAGTTTGACATTGCACACTAACAGTTTGGGAGTGGATTAATACATGAGATATACAAGGAGGCATGACACGTAGTTATATAAATCTTAGTAGGAAGGGTTGTATCGGATAAGTTAGTTTAGAGAGATATATTATAATATGGTATTTGTGAGAGGATATATATAGTCTCATCTCTCTGACACGATAGCTTGGAGGAATTGGAGAGTATTTGTTCATAGATAGTTATGTAAAAGAGTGGACTTGTCTTCATTATTGCGGTGTGAGAGTTGGGCGAGAGCGATGGGGTGGGGTATATTGGGTGGTGGATTGTATTTTAGGGTGGTATAAGGGTTGTTAAGTAAGTCATAGACTATTTAGATCTTGAGTATCAGAGGGTTTGGGTGTCTGAGGATTGGGATTGACTCAGTCTCTGGGGGTTTTTAAGTGGAATTGTTAGAATTAGTAGTGATTTATATATACATATTGTATCAGGAGTGAGTTGGTGAGGGGAGAGGTAGAAGGTTGAGTCTCTCTTATTGGATTACTCTGTCTGTGTTGTGAGGATGACTCTTAGAGTGTGTTATGGTGTTAGATCACTATTGGAGTTGGACACCGTGAGGAGTGATCAATAACACGACTGGGTGATCTTGTTCTGATGACTTTCTCTAGAGTACACAGATTGTTGAGAGAGAGAGAGCATCGAGATAACAGAAGTGAACAGTGTGATGTGTAGGGGGTGTCTGTTGGGTGTGGGGTTTGGTTGAAGTTTTTGTGGGGTGTGTGGACATAATGGGAAGAGGATCTGCATATGATAGTGGTTTGAAGAGGACTCTTGTTGAATGTTAGAGTATTGAGGCGGGGCTCTGGTGTAGATTGTAGGTACATTGTAGAAGTGAAGGTACTCACGTTAGTATACATTAAGTCCAGGTGTGTCACTATTCTTATAACTTATATGTGTAGTACACACACAACAGGATCGGTGGATTTATTGTAGAAGGTATAGACAGAAACAGTTATCTTGGTGAGTTATGATGAGTAAGGTAGAGGAGTAGGAGTAAGTTGGACTTATTAGAGGTGAGGGGGGTGGTGATGTGGGAGAGTGTGAGATGTGGGATGTCAGGTGGAGGTGATGGAGTGTGACTGGAGAGTAGTGTGGATGGAGGTGGTAGGTGTCCGTGTATCAAGATGTGGTGGAGTGATGAGTGATGATAGTTGAGAAGGATGGGTCTAACACGATTGTGGAGGTGATCTGTGTAGTTAGCGCACTTGGTCAAATGTTAAGTCTGGGTGAGGTGGCGAGGAGTGTGGTGTGGATGAGGAGAGAGGACTGCACTCTGATCTATGTTGGGTAGATACGAGAGATGAAATGTGACGTCTTCTCATCGAGCATTGACACACAGAGTAAGGAGACGGGGTAGACAACACTTCTCTGAGCATGATAGTGAATAGGATATATAGACTGGTGTGGACAAACACAACTACATATGCACATGGCTAGTGAGAGCGCAGAGTCACTTATGAGAGGAGATTTGATTTGGAGGTAGTATTATGATGGAATGATTGATGGACACTAGACAGTGAAGATCAATGAGGCACACACACACACACAGAACTCAGAACTAGTTGGATTCATCTTGGAGCTTAGTGGATAGGCACAATACGACATGGTCACTATTGTTTATGAATGTTTGAGATGTCCTATCGCGGGTCTCTTCTGGTGGATAGATAGAGGAGGTCTGGTCTTGTCACGGGTTTTGGGGTCATAGGTGCGAGTTGCGATGTGATGATAGTGAGAGACTGGAGTATGTGTGTGAGAGATTTGTGTGATACACAGTCTTCTACCTATGAGTGAAGGAGAGGGTACTAAGTAGAGGGAGGGAGAGTACTAATATGAAGTGATGAGTTTCAAGAGGACGTATAGGCACACATACTCGTTCTCTTGGAACTGGGATTGAGACACACGATATATGACGTATAGACATACAGGAGGTTAGATACACATTGATAGCATTGGATATTGGGATATCTCTTAGGGAAGGTGGGACACAAATCTCTACTGTGCTTTGTAATGTGCAATGTACATTTTAGGTTTAGGTGTGATAGATACATACATTGTGTATATGGTCATGTGTTACAGGATTGTTGATGATTTGCATGATTGGAGACTAGTACATGGACAGTAGTGGTGTGCTGGAGCAGTGTGGTGTCGAGTGTGATATAGGTGGGGAGATAGAGGGGGGGGTTCGATAGTATCGAGGAAAGTTAGCAGATGCAGCTGAGGTGGAAGACATTAATCTATATAGCGTACGGCGAATATGTTCACGGCTGGTTGTGAGTATGGGGCGTAGTCACTTCTCTTCTCGACACTTGGAGACGGCACGTGATAGGAGCGACATCAAGAGTTGTGAGAGAGGAGCAGTGGTAGGAGGACATTTCATAAGGGACACGGCACATGTGAGTACTGCGAATAGTGATGAGAAGGTTCAGTGTGAGAGAGGATTGAGGCACCGCACACAGCTAGTTGGACAAAGTGTACTAGGGAGGACTGGTATAGGTGAGAGAGTGACCGATCAGTGATAGGAGTCTGATCTGTATTTGATTAGAGGGATGACTTATTCTCTAGTCAGGTAGTATTCTATCATCAGATGAGTTTTTGAAAGAGGCTACTCTCTTGTGGAGAGAGTGTAAAAGTCAGGAGAGGCACCCATGTTGTCACACAGAGCGAGTTAGGAAGGTGGGATAGAAAATATATAGGTATGTGGTATGGGTAAATATAGTATTATTTGTTTTTATGTGTTATTAGGGGTATGGATAATAGTGAATAATTTTTGAGAGTATTTTGTTTTGTTGTTGGGGGTATGGAAGGGTGTGTAAGGGTTATAATTTGGGAAGGTATTATATGTGTTGGGTTTATAATGTTATATGATTGGTATGATTTTATATATGGACGGGAGAGTAGTATGGGGGGGAGGAAGAATTTTGGAGGTTAGGTATAAAAGTAGGTATGAGAGAAATTGATGAGATTATTATGGGTTTAGGGTGTTGGAAATAAGAATAAGAGGGATGGGGATGGATTATAAGTATAAGATAATGGTGGGGTATTGATGGGGTGGTGGTTGTTTGTATTCATTGATGGTGATGATGGAATGTGTGTGGGGGTATTAGTTTGATGGGGTAGAGAGGGGATATTGTGAATGAAAAAGTAGAGATAGAGGTGAGGGAATTTAAGGTGTATGAGTAGAGGGGGGATATGGAGGGGGGTGGTTATTGGTTGTTGGTGATTATATTGTAGTTGATGTTGGAAGAAAGAGGAGGGGAGTGGTAGTAAGAGTAGGAGGTTAATGGGGTGTTGTGGGGAGGATTATTTGGGGAGAATGAAGGTGGTAAGTTATTTGGAATATTTGAGGGTTGATTGAGAGTGTTTATTGTATTAAGTTTATTGGATAATTGGGTATTGTAGTTTGGGGTTGATTTGGAAGATAGATTATAAATATGATTGATATTTGGTTTTGAATTTAGGAATAGTAGGGTGAATTTAAGAGGAAAGGAGAAGTGTGGAGTTGGGGGTGTTGGCGAAGTGCGGGGGGAAATGAACCGAAAGGAAAGGAGGGGACAGCTTAAGCCGTACAATGAGGTCTAAAATCGTCCGTCCACCCCAGGCTACAGTAAGTTCCTGAGCCAATCTCCAAATGGCCACGATTGGAAGATATACTTGGCTCCACCGATCCGATGATCATGGACCCCCCGCTTCGTGGGAGCAGCCAAGCAAAGAGAAGGGCAATGCCGTAGGGGGTAGATGTTTTCACAAACCTTGGATGGTCCCGACGAGAGGTTGTTTGATGACCGCTGCCAAATGGTTGCGTAGATAACTGGACAGACCTTCGAGAAAAGTTTGTAGAAAGGTTTGCGCTAATGCTGTAAAGATCCAACAGAGATCTATAAGATCATCTGGAGGGCCAATAAAACGTTACCCGATTTTAAAGAACGTTGGACCAAAGAAATGAGCTATATACAAGATATGCCAGAGGTAATGCAAATATCAATGTTCATAAGTAACTCCAAGTTTCGGAAATTGCAAGGCGTTCGCGATCAAGTCTCAAAGATGGGGATCTGAAATGATGAAGAGGGTAGAGTGAATATCGTTAAATTCCTAGAGCCTTACAAAATCAATGAGTTACCAAGGGGGAATTTCCTGAGAAGGGACAGGAACATCATAACGGGGAAATAAGCCACCCCGTGCGGCATATGGAGGAGGGAAAAAGGACGGATAACTATATAACTTCAACTGTAGGGACCATTATAAATCGTATGTTCCTCCCCGAGCAAATAATCAGAGGTATGACAACTGAACACAGGAAGTTAACCACCTCAGCCTTGATTCCCCACTCAAGTCACAATGGAGGATATGCAACATAACTCCAATTACAACTGCCACCGTGCCCTACAATGGTCGAAACACTTAAGAAGGAAAACCTTGATAGGTACCGTGACTACCATAAGGAAAATGACACTACACCAACGATTGCTACCAGCTGAAGAGACAATTATAAGCAGCATTAAAGTCTGGAAAGCTTTCTCACTTGGTAAAGGATGTTAGACAATGAGGAAACGCAAGAGGAAGACAATTGGGGAATACTAACAGTAAGGTAAAGTAATCAATATGGTATGGGAAAGAGGCAATAACCAGAAGCGTAAGTATCAATGTAGCGGAGAAGAAAATTAGATGAATACTCCAATCACCTTCCCCCCAGTATTAGCCGATGATGTGTTAGACGAACCCTTAATAATAGAAGCTGAAGTTGAGGGTTACTTAGTGCGAAAGGTGTTTGTCGATCACGGTGCTGCCGTCCAAGTAATGTTCGAACACTGCTTTGACAATTTACCATCGTCAGTAAAGGCCCGTTTAACCCTAACCCAACCGGAGTTAGTAGGTTTCTCTAGAGAGCAACAACTGATCCCTATAGGGAAGGTGAAGTTGGAAGTAGCATTTGGAAGTGAAGGCATCTATCGAAGAATGATTATGAAGTTTACGGTGGTAAGAGTGTCATCCCCATACAACATCATCTTGGGACGCACCGGAAATGAGAGAGCGTAGGGCCCCGTCTTTGTCACCATCCATGCTATGATGAAGGTTCCCACTCTAAGAGAAATGTGCTGACCTAGTTGCCCGCAACACAAAATACTTCCTTTTTTAAATGTCAGCGGTTAGAGAAGAAGCAAGTTGAATAAGAAGGGAAAGCCGAAGAAGTAGAACCGGAAAGACAGAAGGAATCAGAGGAAGAAGAGGTACTCATCAACCCTGCTTTCCCAAAGCAGAAAGTCACGATTGGGGCACAGTTCTCTAAAGAATGTCGGCTTCAACTGATAAACTTGCTGAAAGACAACATGGATGTATTCGCGTGACAACCTTCAGACATGACCGAAGTCCCAAAACATATCATCAAACTCACCCTAAACGTTAACCTCTCTGTATCTCCGGTGGCACATAAACGAATAGTCTTGGACACTGAGAAGAGCCGAGTGATGATGAAGGAGGTTAAAGAATAGGTCTAAGGCTGGTATTGTGAGGCCGGTCAAGTATCCGGCCTGGATCTTTAACCCGGTGTTAGTGAAAAAGGTCGACGATACATGGAGGATGTGCATCGATTACAAGAACATCAATGCGGCATGCCCAAAAGATTATTATCCACTTTCAGAGATCGATCTAAAAATTAAAGCGGTAATGAGGTTCCCCTTCAAGTGTTTCTTAGATGCATACAAAGGGTACCACATAGTCCAAAATGTCTCCAAAGAAGACTAAAAAAACAGACCTTCTACAACTGATCAAAGGACCTATTGTTATACCAGGGATAATTATGGGTTCAAGAACACCGTGCCACGTCCATAGATAAGTTGATTCAGCTTTCCAGCTTAGCTGATGCAGTGAACTTGAAAGTATCTTGATGACATGGTCATCAAGACAAAATGAAAAACGAGATCGTGATGATATCCAAAACTTTTGATATCTTGAAATCAACATAAAACTAACCCAAAGAAAAGTTCTCGTTCAGTGTCCTAGATGGAAAGTCCTAGGGTACAATGGTAACTCAGAAGAATAAGGGTAAACCAGAAAAAAACAAAAGCGATGCTTTATACGCAGTCTCCCAAAACTTGGAAGAAAATGCAAAGTCTGAGCGGGAAGCTGGCAGCGTTAAACCGTCTCCTTGCCAGATATGCCATTCTTCAAAACACTGAAGAACATCACGAAGGAGAGTAAAGATGAATACCGGTGGACGGAGGATGCAGAACGAGCATTCCAAGAAATGAAAAAGCTGATAATTGAACTCACATCCCTCACCACTCCTATTCTGAAGGAAACATTATAGTTTTAAACCTCCCTTCACCTTCACTGTCCCCCTGAAGGGAAGATTTTAAAACTGTTTTGGCTCACAAAAGGAGGCATTTAAGGTTATGATGAGGTGTCATTTCATACACTTTTTCAGGGTCATTTAACCCCCTAAATCATGCAAATATACCCAGATTATGTGCTTAATCATTTGTTTTTTGTTTTTAGCATTTGGATGACTTTTGGAGGAAATATACGTGACTTGGGCTCAATTGGAGAAGAAACGGATAAGACTACGACTCTACACCAAAGTCTCTTGAAGAACTATGGACAGTGCCTAGAGACGGCGTCGCAATTCTTAGCGATGCAGTCATATCTTACAAGCGACGGCGTCAGGACCCTCATGACAGCGTCAGAACGTATCCGCCTCAAAAGAAACCCTAGAAGATTCAGCGGAGCAACGGCGTTAGAAACCTTGTGACGCCGTCGCAACTTCTTTTCTATATATACCTACGGTTTTTAGGGTTTTTAAGTGTGTAACTTTTGGGATCCGAACCCTAGTTTTAGAAGACGAAATTGGCTGCTACTTAGGCCATTTTTAGTGTGTCAAAACCCTCTTGTATTTGCCATTAACTCGTGTTCTAATCAAGTGAGATCCTTTATCTTTTATAATTCAGTATGTATGTGTATTGTTTGATTGGTTTATGTTCTTCACTTCCTTATAATATGTCTGGCTAGATCCATTAGTATTTACTTATGATTGCATGAAACTTATTATGTAGATCTTTATTATGTTGCTTCTTATGATGGATGTGCGCGTTAGGCTTTAGAAAACTAGTCATAAGATATTAAATTGGCATAGACATCTAGGGAAATGCGAGTGTGTAGAAAGGATACCATCGGTAACAGTCTTCATACTACCTTACCCCTAATATGGTTGATCCCTCTTAAGTGTTTTAAATGCATTTAATGTACTCTTAGGGGCCTTGTAATAGTCTTCATACTACCTTACTTGTGCGTTGCCTTAACGGAATATTACATAGACGACGGGTTCGTGTAATTCGTTCATGACTGAGGAAATACTTACACAGATCATTATAAGGGTGACAAAGCAACATAATTTAGAGAAACATAATAAGGAGTAATGCATGATTAAGTAAATACATTCGTTTACCATATATTTATCACTAAAGTAGTTTAGATTTATTATTAGTTTAATTAGTTAAAAACCAACCAACCTCTTAACCAATGATATTTACTTGCTTTTATAAAAATATAAAAATACAAAAAGAATCTTCTCTCAACCCCTTAAACCTTTGTTAGATTCTGTTCGAGCCTTCTCAACCTATTCCCCTAAAGAACGATAACAACCTCCGAGTCTTGCCTTACTACACTACAACGGTTAGGTGCTCTGCCTAGGGAGTTGTAAAACTTTTTGTTGAAGTGTAACGACAACCGCATCAGGTTACATGTAACTTTTTAGTTTCAAGATCATAACATGGGTACCCTTTTTGAAAATCATAATATCCAAGAAACAAACTCTTTTTTTTACATATGGGTCGATTTTGGTTACGAAGGTTTTAGGAATATGATTTTTGAAAGGCAACAAGAATTAGAATATATAACTATAAATGAAAGATTCTAGGTTCAAGGTTTGGAAGATGGGGAATTATAAGTAAGGATTCCATTTTTTTCAGGAATATTAAAAGCTATAACTCTGAGAGGGTTTTTGGTTGATGAGATAAAAAGCAGATTTTACTGCCCCTCCCCAATAAAACCATGGCATATTCATTCCGAAAAGAGAGGCTCGAACCACTTCTAAGGCTGGATGGAGTGGTGAGGCAAAACTCACCTAACACGTCAGCGCCACATCAGCTTTTTCTCTCCAAATAAAACTCACCTTACAACTCACTTTTCAATCGTAATAAGAACTCACCTTACCACTAAAACTCACATTTCATTAAAATACCCACTTTATATAAAATATACCCACTAAATATCCACACACACTCACAACCAATTAAAATACACTTAATAAAAAAGAAATGGGCCCACAAATAAAACTCACCGTGAGGTGAGAAACTCACCAAAAGGTGGGTTTTTTCGGTGTTAACTCACCAAGCAAATCCAATGTGGCAAGGTGAGTTTGGAGGGTGGCATGGCAACTCGCGCGTGAGTTGGAAACTCACCTAGGTGAGTTTGCCAAACCCACCTCCACTCCGTCCAGCCTAATATTTGCCTATTTCTTCTTTCAGCTAATCCGTTACGGGGTATATATATGTGCACGAAGTTGGATGTCGGATTCCATGTTGTTTATAAAACATCCAAGTTTTCCAAACTAAACTTGGTTTTTGATATTGCGTGATAACCATGTTTCGAAAATCTCGAAATGCGGTACTGACTTTACTTTTTTTTGAAGTAATGATATATAAGTCATGCGTGTGCATTCACGAATAAATGTAACAAGAAATTTAGCTTTAGACAATCGATGGAATTTTTGCAGGTCCCCAAACATCAAGATGTATAACTAGAAAATGGTTCATTACTTTTATTTGGACTAGGAAGATAAGGGCAGGGGTCAACGGGCTCATGTTATACGAATCGCTATAGATTAGACTCATAACGAGGAAAATATTTCCTCAAACCGAACACCCCATTTATATTTAAGTAACTAAGTATATTATATATGGGGATAGCTTTGCTACAATTTTTGTAGCCAACTGGCTACAATCTTTCACCAAAAATACACAAGAAATGACACAGGGACCTACAGACAGGACTCACGATTTATAACATAAAATTGTAGCCAATTAGCTACAAAAAATTGTAACTAATATATTCTCATTATATATATAAGTTTAAAAATAATAATTGTCAAATTCTCTAAACATATGCCCGTTAACGTTCGTTTAACTTTCGAAAATGACCATATATGCTCATTTAAAATGCTAGGTCAAATCTTTTATAAATTAGCCCATAAAAAGCTTTTTTAGACTGAATGTAGTGGTGACCGCAGAGGACACCGTCACGTCAGCGTCAACTCAGTTTTCTCTCTCTTAGACCACACAGTGACCAAACACACGTAGTGGTGACCGCAGAGGACACCGAACAAATTTTTTTTTAAAACATTACATTAATAAATAATTAAAACATTACAAATACAAATACGGAAATTAAATTACGGAAATTAAAATACGAAATACAAATACTGAAATTAAAATACGGAAATACAAATACTGAAATTAAAATACAAAAACTAAAAACTAATAGTCTAAATTCCAACGCTCCTTGATTTTTTTCTTCAAAAACAACGCCGTAGATAAAGTTATGCCAGTTAAATGATCATGATATTCATTGTAATACTTGAGGTCCTCCTCGAATTTTTGTTGTTGCTGAAATTCGAACATTTTTTGTTGGAGGTCTAATTCTTTATCACATTGTGCAATCCTCAGTCTCTTCAATTCTCTTTGATCCTGGCGCTTCCGTTCTTCCAGTTTCAATTCACGCTCTTTAATTCGTAAATACTCAGAGGAGGACTCCTTCCTCTGCGTAAAAAACGGCGTTGCAGCCATTGTGAATTTACTAAGCAACGCGTCAACAAGACTATGATCACCTGCAATTGAAGTTTTCGAACGAGCACCAGATGATGATCCTTTCTTCTTAGCCCGGTCTCGGCCAATTAGTGCAGGAACCTGATCCAGGAGAATCTATATGTACGTAATATTAAAATATATAATATGATGGAAAATTACCAGATTACCCTTGAGGACAAAGGTAAAAAGGAAAATCTTCACAAATATATATATATATATAATATAATATAATACGTATGTTAACCGGGA
>BQNB010016103.1:0-72135 GCA_026074375.1 Tanacetum coccineum
CAACTCGCCGTTAGCAACCCGCCGTTAGCAACCCGCCGTTAGCAACCCGCCGTTAGCAACCCGCCGTTAGCAACCCGCCGTTAGCAACCCGCCGTTAGCAACCCGCCGTTTTTAGCAACCCGCCGTTTTTAGCAACCCGCTGTTTTGGTCAACAACCCGCCGTTGACTTTTTCCTCAAATCGTGGATCTTGTCCCTTTTCTGTCAAACCGCCACGAAGAATGCAAGTACGAATTTTGCAAGTTTTCACTAAATGAGCTTATTAACCACGAACAAAGGCTAGAACATACAATATTAAGTGTGTATATCAAGTTTAAACACACCTTAACTCGTATTTCTTTGTAAATCGTCCAATATTGAGCAACCCACCACGAAGAACACTAAGCTTTAAAAGCTTATATTTCGAGCTAGGAGCTTGTTTAACACACGAAATTTGAAGCACTCTTACCTTTTGATGTGTAGAACAAGTGAAGAACAAGATTAACCAACAAATAAGCCCAAATTTTTTTTTTGAACCGTGGGGTTTTTTGTCACAATATAAGCTACGAATTTGAGCTAATTTGAGCTTGTTTTACCACACGAATCAACCACGAATCCACACGTAGCTCTGATGCCAATTGTAGGATCCCGTTAACACTTCATAACATATAATCAAACACAAAATCAGAACTAGAAAGGGAGAAAGAAAGTGAGTTGTTTAGAGAGAGAAAGAGGAGAGAGAAATGAGAGAGAATATGGAAAAAGGAAAATATTTAGAAATGAAACAACTAACTTTTTCTAAAGAAGAAAAAGCTTATATACCCCGTCACGTTAAAGGTACGCGCGGGATATTTAACTAGGACCCGGGCTCGGGTTTTGCTTGGGATTAAACCCGAAACATATACAATATTAGATTAACTATCGAGCCCGATTCCCGATATTTCCTATTACAACGTTAACTAATTGATTGACCGAGACTTAAATACATAATGAACGAACTTCATGTTCGACTCAATATTTTGAGGCTAACAAACATTAACCTCATTTGTGCCAATAACATTAACATTGTTAGTGTTGTTAACATTATCTTCCTTCTCTTGATCATTACATTCACTTTCTTTTCTTGGATCTTCATCAACCTTCTTTTCATCATCACTTGAAGGTTTGGATCCATTATCATGAGAACTCTTTGGATCTTGAGAATATGGTGGATCAGCAGTCCATAATTGTAGCAAAATGTAATCTTTGACAGCATCTATCTTCTTTCTAGCTTGACCTGTAGTATCACTTGCTTTTATACCTGCAAAACCATTAGACTGTGTACCTGCAACAATTGGCTCATATTTCATTATTTTTGTTAGTGCATCAATATCAAATAGCCAATCTAGTCCACTACCTACAGCATTAGGTGTACTCTCACTAAACCTAATATGCAAGTTTTCTTCCACTATTCTTGTTCTACTATTGAATACTCTAAAGGCTTTACTATTCAAAGAGTATCCAACAAAGAAACCTTCATCAACCTTACAATCAAATTTGCCTAAATGATCTATGGTATTGAGAATGGTAACATGACACCCAAATGGTCTCATAAAACTTAAAGTTGGTGTTCTACCATGAAAAAAGTTCATATGGGGTCTTGTTATGAGGCTTAACTACTAACACTCTATTTTGCACATAGCAAGCAGTATTAACCGCTTCTGCCTAAAAAGTAGTTGGCAACTTAGCATTAGCTAGCATAGTCCTAGCAGCCTTAATTAGTATCTTATTCCTCCTCTCAGCAACTCCATTTTGTTGAGGAATTCTAGCTACACTAAATTGTCTCAAAATACCATTCATTTTACAAAACTAATTCATTTCTCTATTTTTGAATTTAGTTCCATTATCACATCTAATCACCTTAACCTTGTGATCTACTAGATTTTCTATCCTAGTTATAAAGGAATTAAGAATGCCACCAGTCTCATCCTTAGTAGCTAGAAAGAAAACCCATGTAAACTTACTATAATCATCTATGACAAATAGGCAATACATTTTCTTCATAAGGCTTTTTACAAATGTTGGACCAAATAAGTCCATATGTAACAAATGTAAAGGAAGATTGATTGAGTTCTCTGTTTTGGACTTACAAGAGGCTTTGTGCTGCTTTCCCTTTTGACAAGCAACACAAGTTTGATCATTTTCAAAAAGTTTAGAAGGTAAACCTCTTACAAGATTTCCTTTAACCAAGTTATTCATGGTTTTAAAATTTCAGTGACCTAGCCTTCTATGCCAAAGTTTAGATTCATCAGATGTGGCTTTTGCAAAAAGGCAAGTTAAACCTCCTTTAGGAACTATGTACTTTAAATCAACACTATACATATTGTTCTTTCTAGGAACTCTAATTAAAACTTGACTTTCATTAATTCACTTAAAGTTTGGAGATAAAACAATACATTCAATGTCATTAAAAAGAACACTATTCTTTTTATCACACATTTGTGAGACACTAAAGAGATTAAACTTTAACTCTCATAAAATACACATTTTCAAAATCTAGATTACCAGTTTTAATGGTATCTTTTCTTGTGATTTTCCCTCCTTTGGAGTTCCCTCTAAAAGCAACATATCCTCTATCTATCTCTTCATAGTCTGTAAGATAGGACATGTTCCTTGTCATGTGCCTTGATCATCAACTATCAATTACTCCTTGATCCTGTAAATCCATTTGTAGATTGCCCTGCACATTAGGTAAGAAAATCAGTTTCTTTTGGGGACCCAAGCCATCACTGACTTAGATCTGCCTTGTGCATCAACATAATCAAAATTTTTTAGGGTGATTGATGCACTATTGTGTTTAGAAACATGGTCTAAAACTTTATTCTTAGGTTTCCAAACCCAACAATCTGAGGCATTAACAGCATTAAAATTATTTCCCTTAACAACATTAACTACTACTTTTGGCCTAGCAATATTAAATTTTTTACCCCTGACAGCATTAACCCTTTGATATTACTATTTTTAAATGTTGTTTTCTTATGAATGGGCCTCTTAACAGTTGAATGTGTTGTTTTAGAAAGATATGACATTGGTCTAGCAGCATTCACTATTGTTTTTGAGTGAGAAGCATTAACTTGTCTAGCAGTATTAACCAATACTGATGTTTTTGAAATATTTTGTTTAGCAATATTAATTGATACTAAACCAAACTTTATTAGTACTGCTCTTGGAACCAAGTTCTTTTTAGCATAGGGGTGAGTCTTTTTGGCAAAGTTTTAATGATTCACCCTTTGAGCATTGTTCCAAACAGGTTTTACCATCCTTTGATTTTGAAACTATTTTTGATGGTAATTGCAATCAACCTGCAAATGATTAAAGTTTCCACACACATAACATGCCTTATTAAACATCTCAAAATTGCTTCCTAGTTTTTAATACATCATATTGTTCCAATTTCTTTGATTGCCTCTTGGATTGTGAGTGTTTTGCCTATGTTGCTCAACTTGTTTAACAGTTTTCCTAGTAGTTTTTTCTTGTTGTTTAGATTTGACAAACTCTTTCTTAACAATACTAGACCTAACTGTTTTCTTTTTCAATTTTAGGCTAAGACACATCCTTTTCCTTATCATCTGACACCCATTCTTCAATACATGGGGCATCATCAATCTTCCTAACTACCTTAGACTCTTCTTCACTTGACATAGCTTTACAATTCTCAACTACATGCTTATTAACAAACTCATCTAAACCAATAAAAGACAAGTCAGGTGTTGAAGGCATGAAATTTCCTGTGTAAGGAGGTGGAACTTCATTATAATTTTTATAGCCTAACCTTTCTTGCAATTGTCAACTATCTGACACTCAATGAGCTTGTTTAAACTTTTAGATGCATGTTTAAATTTATCTACATTAAGTTGAATGCCATCTTTTTCTTTTTGAAATATGTCAAGCTTTTTCCTAAGCTCTCTAATAGTTATTTCTCTTATGTGAATTTCAAATTTTAAGCCCTTAATATCTTGTAGATAAATAGACTCATTTGCTTTATAAACTTCAAGTTTTTGTTCCACAGACTCTAAACCTGTCTTATAACCTAAAGCCATTAACTCAGATTTCTTTAAATCTTTTAATAGTTGATCATTTTAAGATTTAAGAGATTCAATAGTTTTTAAACAAGATTTTGAACAAATAGAATCATTGGATACCTCTGAGTCAGTACTTGAAGATGAGAAAGCCATGAGTGCATAATTAGGCCCTTCCTCTGCCTGATCACTCCAGTCATATCCACCAAGACCATCACATGACACCAAAATTATAGAAGTAGATGTTTCCACAGGCACACTCCTTCTTGAGCTTTCCTTGTTCTTGTTGTCTTGATTTCTTGGAGCTTTGCACTCCCTAGCAAAATGTCCCCTCTTGTGGCAGTTGTAGCACTCCACTTTGGACTTATCAAAACCAATAGTCTCATTGCCATTAACAGTAAGCTTCCTTCCTGTATTCTTCAAAAACCTTCTTGCCCTCATAGTCAACATGGCCATTTGCCATCTCAAATCCATCTCTTACATGTCATCTGGATAGATTTGGTGCAAGTCCTTATGTACAAGTTGAGAACTATTTGGTTGACTAGCAAAGAATGCACAAATAACAACATCACTCAAGTTATCAATATTTGTAAAGTTAGAAGCATTAACTTGAGTGCTAGTAGTAGAAACTCCATGAGCAGTATTAACTACTTTATTAGTGTTGCTAGTGTTGTTATTTGAAGAGGACACAAAAGCTATGTTCTATGTGCTTGAACTTGAGCTAGACATCCCTTTAACTTCTGGTTCATACACCTTAAGGTTGTTGTAGAGATCATCCATGTTCATTGTATCCAAATTAGCTTTATTCCTCCACACAACAGCATGTATGTTCCACTCAGGTGACAAACTTCTTAATAACTTTTGATTAACATCTTCTTGTGAAATCTTTTCATCTAAAAGCTCCAACTAACTTACAAGCTTTTAAAGCCTATCAAAAGTTTGATCAAGCATCTCTGAGCTTGGAGCAGTGAAGTTTTCATATTGCTTCTTTAAGAGATTCCTTTGAGTCTTTCTTGTAGTTGCATTCCTACCAAATCTCTTTTCAACAGCTTCTAGCAACTTCTTAGCATCCTTTATAGAGTTAAACTTTAATTGATGTTCATTGGGAATGCCCATCATTAAAATACTTCTAGCTTTCACCTCTAATATTCTCTAAGCCTTTTCCTCAGCAGTTGTAATAGGCATCACTGTCACAACACCTTCCACAATTGTTGTTTTTGGTAAGGTTGCACCATTCTTTATGACTTCCCACATGCATAGTCTATCATTTAGATATATTGTTCAATTCTCATCATCCATATCTCATACTCACCAGGTTTGAGCATGGGAAATTTGGATGCAGCTACTATGTATGTAGAATCTTAATCCATATCTTTTAGCAAAAATTAGGTTCTGCTTATTCACAGCTTCTCAACAAGCTCTGATACCACTTGTTGATCCCACTTCAATAGATTGAATTCCTTAAGCTTGTTTAAGGTTTAGTCATATTAGATAAATCTAACACAACTAAAGTAGAAATTGTGTTTGAATATATTAAAGATTATGCGGAATCTAATATTTAATATTAAGAAGAATTATCAATGAAATTGTAATTTAATGAACATACAATTCAACAAATAAGCTCCAATATTATTAATGATAATAATACGAATACTCTCAAAGTATTAGGGTTACAAAGACCTTGAAGCTATGAATTATACGTCTAGTTGTATATCAAACTCTATGCCCTAGGACCTTCTTTTATACACCAAGGAGTCCTAGTCGACTTACAATACTTCCCTAAGTATCTAAAATCTTTTCTATAAACAACTAATACATATCATATAAGCAGTACTAACTAGCAGCATTAACTTGATATTCACTAGCAGTAGTAACTTCAAGCATATTTTCACTAGCAACATTAGCTTCAGCTGAGCAGTTTTAACTTCGTACTACCAGTAGTAACTACTTAGCATATTTTCTTTAAAGTTCATCAACAATACTAATATTCACTAGCAGTACTAACTGTGTACTAGCAGTAGTAAACACTTAGAATATTTTCTTTGAAGTCTCTGAGCAATACTAGCTTCAGCTGAGCAGCATTAATACAAACATGAGCAGCAGTAATTCAAACAACATCAAGAAGACTTTTAATCCCAACATCCCTCATTCAAGCAAACCAAAGGTTAGGATGAAGAACGATATATGATAGGGATTAGGCATGGGAAATATTTATAATTGGTGTAAAAAAATAACAAAACTGATAGATTAAGTCCAACCAATAAACAAAAATGTTGCTAGCTACTTTCCCGACCATAACTTTAAAAAAGACACAAATCATAGACTAACTAACGCTTTAACACGGAAACACACACTTTGTTGGTAGACACAATTTAGACTCAAAGATGTCTTAATCATCATCCTTAACGATCCATGAAAACAACCTAGTTGGTATTCCCGTAACAACCAACTCTCGATCATCCATAATATAATACAACAATAGTGAAGATATTTACCAGTTGATACAAAAAATACATACTTGGTTAAATTTTATGACCAACTTTAAAATAATATACAAAAAAACTTTACACCGTTGATTTATAGCACGTACCAATGAATAATCATTCATCTGATAAAAAATAAAATTGGTTAATTTTAGACGAACTGATTTTCTCACAATCCTCTCCTTTTTTTTCTCTTACATTTTTTTGTATATTTGTATTTTTGTATTTTTTTAAACATAAACTGAAACGAATATAGGTGTAAAATTGTACCACTTCACGATCATAGTAAATCTAGATAATATTTCCATAACGTTCTTGACTCAGAAATAAAATATTAGTGAAAGTAGTAAACATACGAAAATTAAAAATAACTACTTTCACATTCCCATTGCGATGTGCAATTCCCGACCTAACCAAAGATAAGAAATATGCACATGGACATAGGAAATACATACTTTTACACAAAAGCAACTAGCAACCAACCAAGGACTTAATATATTAGGCTAGGCTAAGGTGTAACGAAACAATTTTTAATGGTGGAAGAAATGAAAGGAATGGCCCGGCAGGTTTTTCTAAGGGTATCTTACTCTAAAGATGAGGGTAAACAAGGGGTTTTATATGGGGGTTAACTAACCAGTGTGGTTAGTGAATAACACATAATATATGTAAATGGAATAGGCTTTTGAGTTAATCCTAGAAATTTACCAATCTGGACAAGTTACTCCAAAATACTTATTATTATGGTCTCGAATAGTATACCAAGCCAAGTTCTAAAGTTTACTACAATCACCGGCACACTCATATTTTTGTGGAATTTTAGGTAAATGAGGGAAACGGAATAAGCTTAATCCTCAAAATATGGAAATAAGAGTTATGTGTACGGGTAATGCAACTAATAATCTTACAAAAACATGCTAATTTTTTTTAAATTTGAGTATAAATTACGCATATTCTTGTAAAAATAAGGACAAGTAGCGTTCTAATTCTCCTCCCCCTACTTGAGATATACAACGCCAACGTTGTATAAATATAAAAGGAAAGACAGGAAATATAAAGAATTAGAACGAAAAACTCCCCTATGATTTGCTCGGTATGACCCTCTGTGTATAGTTTGTGAGCAACTTTTTGTGTTATGTGAAGGGTCTGAATCCTAGCACGAACAACAACACAAAGAGTACCAGAATATATACATACTACGACCTTCGTCAATTATGATTAGTACTTCTCTTTTTTAAGATAAGAAAAATCACACCAATCATATCTCGAAATAATCGTCAGCTAGAATAAGAAAACAAAAATGAAAACTATTACAGAAGGGTCGATACGCTGTATCCATTGAGTCGGACACGCTGTATTGAGTCCTGTAAGAAAAAAAACAAGTACGGGTCAGAGGTCAAATACGCTGTATTCGTATTTATGAATAGGCCGTATTGACAAGTCTGACAATAAAGATTTAAAGTACTAGAAAATAAAAAAATAACGTCCAGGTTAGTCAATACGCCGTATCTATGGGTTCGAATACGCCGTATAGACAATCTAGGTGTAACATTTTTCAATTTCAGGTCATTTTACGACTCCTATTATTCGTCAGTAATTATTTTGTTCCGATACGCATTTACTTTTAAATTAACTTTTAAGATAAATCGCGTAGACTAGAAATAATCATTTAATGTAAACGGTCATCAAATAAATTAAGGTTTACATCAACCAAGTAATATATAATTATTAAGAAGATAATTATTAACTTTGCGTATTTTATTTTTATTGATCACGTAAAAGGTTTACGTTTTGCAATAAAATACATTTGGACACACCTCGGAAATACCTAGACTTACCTAGACTCAAACCAATAACCACTTTGAAACCTTGAACATAAAAATTAAATCAATTCTTGTGTAAAACCCACTATAACCGAATATGGGAACCAAAAACAACTAGAAATCTTTTAAGATATTGCTAAGTACATGTACAAACTTCCATTTATTAATGTTAGTCCTAAATGTCTCCCACTAATCTATTACACAATGGTTAAAAACCCATTTGACTATTTTGCTTGCCTATGCCGTGGTTAAACACAACACACACACACAAATCATAGGATTTCCAATATCTTGGCAAATCTTGTACCAAAATCCTCTAATTAAGACTTGTACTTAGTGGTTTAACAAAACTATGTGTAGTTAACTAGAAACTTACAAAAACTACTACCCTAGGCCGGTTTGGTTTGTTTTGTTTATGGGACAAGGAAAGATAACTAGTTATTTTGCCTATAAATACTACACATATTTACCACTTGACACTCTTGAAAACTCACACACACCTTAAACTCTCTCAAACAACTAAACATATATTGTTTCCTTTATTCGGGTCTCAAACCATAACCAAACACCTCATATTTACTTCATTCGAACCAACAAACACGACAAAGGGTCACATAACGAGTGCATAAGGGAATATACGAGCTAGGGTTGGGTGTACGCAAAGCTTGGAAGCTTGGTTTGATAATTGGTCGTGATATACATAAGTGGGTCATCACATTCCTCACGCATATTCGAAAACAAAGCACTAGGACCTTGTTGTAAGTCATGTTCGAACCTATACCCTTCGTATCATACTTATTTTCCTTGTTAACTAGTCTATGAGTCACGTGTATATATATAAGGTACTAGCGAGAGTTCACGTATGTGTAATGAAAATATACGTGATATACGCAATGTTATAGTGTGTAACAACTTGTGTGGTGTTAATATGTAAAGAAAACATGTAACATGACTTATTAACAAGCAAAGCTTAGAAAAACCGTTCGTTTATAAGAAAACCACACGTAAACTTGTATCGTAAACGATGTACTATGGCTTGGGAGCGTATGTGGGACGTTAAGAAACACTTGCATGTAAAACACGACGTATAAATGTGTTAAACACATGACATATAGCTAGGACAAATTGTTTCGAAACAAACATGTTACTAGAGGGGTAACGAGCCACAATGGGCTTTGCGTAGTCCTAACGAGCTCACGGTTTGGGCCCAACAGCCCAATGGTAGACTATAGCTTATTCTTTTAGCTCATCCGAGCTTATTGATGGAACTAGGAGGCTTATTAAACTATAAAAGACAAGCTTGCACAAATCTAACTCCTATTGGGCCCAATGGCCACGAACGAACCCATTAGACCCAAACAGGCCCAATAAGCCAACTTGGCGGGGTCACAACTTATTAATAAGCACCCTCGGGCTTATTAAGAAACCTAGGTGCTTAATGGGCTTATGTAAACACTAGAATACCCTAGCGTGTGCTTAAAAACCAACCGGACCCCTAACGGGCTTATTAGCCCAATACGAGTCCAAAACGCGAACCATAAGACACGGTAAGCTCTAACAGCTTATTTGTGAGCTTACGCAGCTTATCCAAGTTTGAATGGGCTTAATGGACGTAAATAGTATTAATGGACCTTAATGGGCCAAGTTTAAACCTCTAAAACTCCATTCGGGTTCCTATTGGGCCTAAGAAGCCCAATAACGAGGCTTATTTGCTTATCTGATAAGCTGAACAGTAAACAGACCTTAAAAGGCTTAACAAGTTTAGAAAATAAGTTAAAATACTAATGGCACCTCATATAACTATTACGAGTTTGAGTTATTGGGCTCACGAGCCCAATAAGCTCGAATAAGCTCAAATAAGCTCACCCGAGCTTATTTTCTGGCCAAACAAATTCAGTAAGCTTAAATAAGCCTAATGAAGGCTTTTATGCTTTTAAAATTCGAATTGGACCTTTAAATGGCTTATTGGACCTTAACGGGTCCAATAAGGCCCAATAAGCTCAATAAGCCAAAATAAGATCATTCGAGCTTATTTATGGGCTGACAACAGCTTATATGACTTATTGAAGTAATAAAACTTGTTACCACTTGTTATAACTTAAATGGACTTAAAATGCGATTTTTACAAGTTAAAGGACTAAATATGTCAATTTTGAAACTTAAGGGTGTGAAACTATTAACTCAATGTTTTGATAACCTAAGGGACTGTTTTTGTCATTCTAAAACTTTAGGGACTATTAAAAGCATATAAGGACTTAAAGTGTAAACCTTGTAAAGTTGGAGGACTAATTACGTACAAGTGAAAACTTAAGGGGTCTAAAGTGTAAATGTTACATTTTCATAAACCAGAGGGGCTGTTTTGTAATTATAGAAAACCTAAGGGCATTTTATAAACAAAAGTGACTTCATAAACATTTAACATATTGGACGAATTATATTCGGATAATATACAAGTTAACCCACGATTTAATAAATACGAATATTTATTAATAACCTTTATACGTGTATTAGAACGTGTGAAATCGTATACCTTCCCAAGAGCCATCAAGTGAATACAAATACATTAAACTTGTACACCATCACACAAGTGATAACAGTATATATAAACTAGCAATTTGTTATGGTTTATACATTAAGTCTTTAGCCTAAACTTGTAGACTAAGACTGGCCGTATTTGCTTAGGTATTTGACGGTGATTCTTACTTGGATATACTATCATTTTCAGAGGACTATTTGCTAAGGTGAGTTCATAGCCGCATGTTTTACAATTATTTAAATGATTTACATCCTTGGGGTGAGAACATGCTTCATTTTACAAATTGGACGCAAGTGTACATTTTATACTATGATTACGTGTTTGCCTAAGTAGCGATAACCCACTGAGCACATTATCATGAACTGTCAATTACTGGATTATGAGCACGAATGTTATAAATAGATCTATTTAGGATTGACAATCCCCGTTCGAGTGATTAGCTATCACCGGAAACGAACGTATACCATGTCGGATTTGGGATGTTACAGGTTAGAACATCATTCACTGGAAATTATTAGCAATCTATTTGCATTCATACATGTCGAGCTTCATTGTCATGAGCTTAGGAAAACGTAATTACTTTTTATGATGTTTGCATTTGTTGCTTAATCATACACATGGAAATCTTGTGGTCCTACTATTGATTTACATAAACCTTTGAATTCACCAACTTTATGTTGACGTTTTAAGCATGTTTTCTCAGGTCAATAAGGCACGAGGTGCAGTGATACATTGGAAGTCAATAATTGAAGAGTCATATTAAAGATTTGGGGTCCTATTACATTTTGGGGACAATTGTTATAAACCGAAATCTTTATTTATAGTGTTGAACAATTTGAAGCCATGAGCTTATGTAACAAACAAGTATTTTGTTAATCCAATGTATCTTTTTCAAATGACACATTTAGTGGTCGTTCTCATATCTTGTGCTATTAATCTATGAAGTAACGCCCTCGGATACACATTATATTCCGCTGCTACCCAGATTTAGGGGTGTTACATACACTCTTCTATCTCTAAGTATGCAACATCCATTATAGGATAATGTTGAATTTGGAGGAGTTCTTGAATAAAGGAGAAATGAGGGAGAGCTCAAAGAAGTTGAAAATGAAATTTGAAACCATGAAAGGATATGAAGGTGATGAGAGGGTAATGTTTGAGTTTTATTTATGGGACCAAATTAATGAGCATCCTTTGTAGAAACCTTTCAACTTTTGATAAGTGTTGTGAATTTTACTTCCATTATCTCACTTGAACTTTCCTTATGTTATGGACGAATCCTTGTTACAGTGCTCGTTAAAGAGATGTTTAAACCTGGATTTGACGGGCCATTTGATAGTGCTTTTGTCTTTTTCCATCTATAAAATGGTAATTAAATCATAAAACTTTCTTACTGTTCATACATACGTATCACTACAAAATGGCCTTCCTTAAAATAGTTTAAAACACTCCCTTTCCAATCTAAAATTTTTACCCAAAATTAAAAACTTACGTAAATGTATGAATCGGAGTGACATTGTGTCATTCCGGAGTGACCTTGTGTCATTCCTTACTAAACTGATCAAAATACATTACAATTAGAACCTTGAAATTTTCATTATCATAAAGTAGACTCATTAAGCTTTCCAACGATATAAAGAACTCATTCTAACTCCTTACGGTTTGCTTTTTACGGCAAAAACAAATTTTCCAAAATCTGCAGAACCATCCAGCCGCCCGGCTGGAGGATTCTGGTCACCCAAAAACACATTTTGACACTTAATTCCGAAAAACTAACATTCTGAACTCGACAATAAACGAAACTTTCTAGAATTTATTTAAACATTATAAACCTTCGTTTCCATAATCAAATGTGGTCTAAACGACCCTTAAGCACATACTTTATGATTCGTTGGGTGACTAGCCAAACACCCCTTTTTACCCATTTTATATTATTCTATTGACCCATTTACATTCATTTATACACAAGACCATAACAAAAGACTTAGACACTTGACAATAACATTTACAAACCCTTTTACGGCACTTGGGGTTCAACTTTGATTCGAGCTCGGTATCTAGTACTAAGCTCTATGCATAAACTACACACTTCTATTCCTTGCTTCCCAATTTTTATTGTTTACCAATTGCTTTACCTTCATCGCAAGAACCTACAAAATATTAAACATCTAAACCATAAGCACAAGGCTTAGTAAGTAAACGACAATAACATGATATTATATATCTTTCATCACATAAGCATCTTTCTTAGCCATCATTAGTCCATAAGACTACTGTTGATCACACTTCAATGGATCTTGAATTCCTTAGCTTGTGTAAGGTTTAGTTATGCAAGATAAATCCTACACAACTATGATAGAAACTTTGTTTGATAATTCTAAATATTATGCGAAATCTAATCTTTAATATAAGAAGAATTCTTCAATGAAATAGTAATTCAAATGAACACACATATTAACAAACAAAAGCTTCAATATATTAAGATGAATACTCTAACTAGTATTGGGGTTATAAAACCTTGAGGCTATGACAATTCTATGAATGACTTGTTTTTGATACATAGAACTCTATACTCTAGGACCTCCTTTTATACACCAAGGAGTCCTAGTCGATTTAAAATATATTACAAAAACTTAAAATATTCTTAAAGATCTATTCTATAAATAACAATCCTTATCAACTAAGTAACCTTGATCTTTAAGCAATCTTTATCTTCTCTAAGCAGTCTTTATCCTTTCAACAGTTGTAATCTTTTAGCAGTTATAACTTTGTACCATCAACATTAACTCTGAACACTAGCAGTAGTAACTTATATACCAGCATCATTAACTTAACAGCATTAACTTAACAGCAGTAACTCTAAGATCATCAAAAAGTTTTTTAATCCCAACAAATACATTCATCAAAGCTATCACATTACACATTAAACATATTATATCATATCATAAAAACCATTACATACCTTTAATAGGTTAAATTAGACTTAATCACATCCTTTGCTAGCTTTGCCCAACTAGTCTCAAATCTACTATTAGTTTAAGCTTTCTAACAAATGCATCCTAAACATTTCTTACATTATCCACATAACACATACATGGTCAAATCAATATAATTTAACATTATAACCGGTTTACTTACCTTGAATCCAAGCTAATAAACATAAGCGTTATCATCATCATCTTCAATTCATCTTATCCAAGCATCATCATTAATACCTATAGTCATATTGATACAAAATCAATAACAAGGGTTTATTCAACCCATAACTTACTCAATTTCCATCCTTAATCATCATATGATCATATCTTGATCATATGATGAAAAATCCAAATTTCTTTATATTAAATCTTCCATTAACCTTAACCCATATTATCAAATACCATATCTTTAATTTAAAACCATCTTTACCAAAAACCCCCAATTTGAAAACATGAACTCTAAGCATTAATTCTTTAATAAACTCCATTAAGGTTACTTACTTGTATAGGAGATTATTGTTATAAACTTAGCCCTTGAATTGGAACCTTAAACTCTTCCTAAATTGGTCATCAAGCTTCACCTCTTTCTCTCCTTTTCTTCTTGGCTCAACACTTCCTAAACACATACAAGAATACAAGAACTTTTTAGAAGCTTAGGACTTATCTAGTTAGTTGGCACAAGTTTGGCCTATTGACACAATAGGTCCCTCAAGTCTTTTTCCTCCATATTTGGCAACATTAACTTGTATAGATTATTTACCACTAAACAACTTTAGTCCTTTAAATCATATTATTTTATAAATGTGTCACATCATAATTTCTATAACCATAATACACATACTTTGACCATTAGTTTGACTATCGGGTTTACTAGCCAATCACATAACGTCTTCAAACTTATGAAAGTCTTAGTCAAACTCATTCCTATGGCATTCTCATAATTAAATACTTATAAACGGGTTTTGGGTTGTTACAAATCTATCCCCCTTATTTAGATTTCATCCCTGAAATATCTTGTCTAATACCAACAAATCTTTGGTTGCACTTTACTTCTCATTCCCTTTTAGCATTCTAAAATATATATATATTCAACTAGTTGCATCAACCTATATGGTTTTGTAACTCTAGCTATTCTATAGTACTTCTAATTATCCTTTACCAGTTCTACTTCTCGCTCATTTCTATCTTACTTACACCTTTTTCTAATGACAAGCGTCATTTATGTGACATTTACCATTTCTGATTCTATCATTTTAGCAACTTTTCTTCTATATCGTTACGTTCTCCTTCATGTCTTTTCTAAACTTTCATTAAAAACTACATGTCACTTGAAAATTTGCATTATCGTGACTTATCATAAGTCAACATTAGTTTATACTTTCTTATTTATCGTAGTTATTCCATCATTCCTTTAATGCTTTCGCTATAGCATCTCATTTTCTTCACTTCTTTCTAAAAATTTTCGTCAATGACCATAAGCCACTTGAATAAATTTAATACTTTTGACTTTATATATTCAAAGTTCAACCAATACTTTCACATTTTACATAAGGGTGCTAATACAACTTAGCGACCACTATATTCATTACTTATATTGGTACCATGCCATAAGGCATACTAATACATCAATTTAACTTTTCTTTCTTAATCCTATACTTTTAACATCTAAAACTTAGTTTTCTCTCTAAAATCTCTTTCTAAAAGTCACATTCTAACCCTTATTTTGCCTTATCATATTTCCTACAACGCCTAACTAATTTTAGACTTCCATTTTCTACTTCTTTAATTTCTCTCATGCTATGCCGAGAACACATAAGCCCACTTATTTATACTTCTTTATTTACATTGAGAAGCGTCCCAATCAATGCAAATAAAGAAATATAAACTTCTGGTTCGGTGATTCGTAATTTTTTATTTAAATGAAGAGGCGTCCCAATCCATTTAAATAATGAGATTATAAACCATCCTACTTATATGCTTCTGTCATAACACTCAAGCATGCTTTAAGTCTTCATTACTTTCCATTATTCACATAATCCTAACTCATGTCATTTTTTTATATCATCATTTGTACCTCTTAGGATCCAATCTTCTTAATTTTTTCCCGAAAGAAACTCGACTTTCTCCCCGTAGGGATTTGCCCATTATCGATACCCTTGTTGTATCACCAACCTTGCATTGGTCTTTACATTTCATCATTTGGCTTCCTCCCCATAGGGATTTGCCCATTTTCCATACCCTTGCGGTATTACTAACCTTACGTTAGTCTTTACATTTCATCATTTGGCTTTCTTCCCGTAGGGATTAACCCATTACCTTTACCGAGCATTGGACCCAAGTTATGTTTAATTTATCATTCTTTATTCTTTTTGTCATCTTCATACCTTTCTAATCATTTACTTTTTCATTTCCACTCTTATTGCCTTACGCAATTCTACTTCACACTTTACCATCTTTCTTATATTACACAAGATCCAAATGATACCTGTCATTATCATGTATTGCATATACATATACGTTTTCACATTTCTTTTATCATTCTCGTATATTACATATACATATGCATCTCTTGTTTCTTGTCAACTCTGCATTGAACTCATGATCAACTTTTATACCAACCTATCCTTTATTTCATTAAACTCTTTCACGTATATAACCCTCATTCTTTATCATTCATTCATTTGGTTTACCTTAAGGTACGCTCATTTATCCACTTTACTTATTATACATTTCTTCATATATTAACATGATTTTATTCATTCTATATCATTCATTTAACACGATTTTATTCATTATTTATCATTCATTTAACGCATTTAGCATCATTTAAGATTTCTAGTGCAACTCTTCTTAAATATCATTCATATACATCTCGTACTTAACCATGTCCTTTTATTGCATTATACTTTATCATGTTCCCTACATTACATGACTTATCATACTTCAACCCTTTATTAGTAATTCATATATGTGCTTACTTTCAATACAATAATTCTTCCTTAAGCAACTTTTCATAATTTAAACATCTTCACATTATCTAGCTCATACTTACATACTTTCGTTGTTACTTATTAAAATGCAATCCTATGCTTTTATATTAGCTCAAATACTTCATAAACTCATATCATCATACACATCTTATATCACTTATATATTCAAATAACATACCATAGACTTTTCATTATAAAAACATATACATCTATATTTAATACTTCTCTGATAAGTGTTTCATATTCTTAGCGGCATTCATAATCCTTTATTCTATGGTAAAATAACATATATCACATTTCATAATCTTTCTATATCCAAACATTATTATTCTATTTGCCGCAAGCACTTAATCTACCTTATACTAAGGCATTCACATTCTTCACTACTTATATTTACGGCATACGCATCTATGAGTGGTCTAAGTTTAGGAAACCTATAGTGAAAACCTATAGTGAAAACCTACTTCTCTTAGACCGAAGCTCTGATACCAAGTTGAAACGCCCATTTTCCGACATAAAAATTTGACCCACAATTAAAAACTTAACGAAAACGTAAGACCGGGAGTGACATTGTGTCATTCTTTAATAAACTAATCAAAATACATTACAATTAGACCCTTGAAAGATTCATTATCATAAAGTAGGAACATTAAGCTATCCAAGGATATAAAGAACTTATTCTAACTCATTTCGGTTTGGTTTTACGGCAAAAACAAATTTCCAAAATTCATAGAACCATCCAGCCGCTCGACTAGATCTCTAGCCGCCCGGCTGGAGGATTCTGGTCACCCAAAAGCACATTTTGACAGTTAATTCCGGAAAACTAACATCCCAAACTCGATAATAAACAAAACTTTCAAGAATTCATTTAAACATTATAAACCTTCATTTCCATAACCAAACGTGGTCTAAACGACCCTTAAACACATACTTTATGATTCGTTGGGTGACTAGCCAAACACCTATTTTTACCCATTTTATATTCTTCTATTGACCAATTTACATTATTTTATACACAAGAACATAACAAAAGGCTTAGACACTTGACAATAACATTTACAAACCATTTTACGACACTTGGGGTTCAACTTCGATTCGAGTTCGGTATCTAGTACTAAGCTCTATGAATAAACTACACACTTCTATTCCTTGCTTCCCAATCTTTATCGTTTAATAATTGCTTTACCTTCATCGCAAGAACCTACAAAACATTAAACATCTAAACCGTAAGCACGGGGCTTAGTAAATAAACGACAATAACATGATATTATATATCTTTTATCACATAAGCATCATTCTTAGCCACCATTAGTCCATAAGAATACATTCATCAAAGCTATCACATTACACATTGAACACATTATATCATATCATAAAAACCATTACATACCTTTAATTGGTCAAATTAGACTTAATCACATCCTTTGCTAGCTTTGCCCAACTAGTCTCAAATCTACTATTTGTTCAAGCTTTCTAACTAATGCATTCTAAAATTTCCTTACATTATCCACATAAAACATACATGGTAAAATAAATATAATTTCATATTATAACCGGTTTACTTATCTTGAATCCAAGCTAGTTAACATAAGCGTTATCATCATCATCATCTTTAATTCATCTTATCCAAGCATCATCATTAATACATATAGTCATATTGATACAAAATCAATAACAAGGGTTTATTCAACCCACACCTTACTCAATTTCCATCCTTAACCATGATATAATCATATCTTGATCATATGTTGAAAAACCCTAATTTCTTTATATTAAATCTTCAATTAACCTTAACCCATATTATTAAATACCATATCTTTACTTTAAAACCATCTTTACAAAAAAAACCCTAATTTGAATACATAAACCCTAACCCTTAATTCTTCAATTAACTCATTAAGGTTACTTACTTGTGTAGGAGATTATTGTTATAAACTTAGTCCTTGAATTGGAACCTTAAACTCTTCCTAAATTGGTCATCAAGCTTCACCTCTTTCCCTCCTTTTCTTCTTGGCTCGACACTTCCCAAACATACACAAGAATACTAGAATTTTTTAGAAGCCTGGGAATTATCTTGTTAGTTGGCACAAGTTTGGCCTATTGACACAATAGGTCCTATAATTCTATTTCCTCCATATTTGGCAACATTAACTTGTATAGATTATTTACCACGTAACAATTTTAGTCCTTTAAATCATATTCTTTTATAAATGTGGCACATTATAATTTCTATAACCATAATACACATACTTTGACCATTAGTTTTACTATCGGTTTACTAGCCAATCACATAACTTCTTCAAACTTATGAAAGTCTTAGTCAAACTCATTTTGATGGCATTCTCGTAATTAAATACTTATAAACGGGTTTTGGGGTGTCACAAATATCACTCATATCTTTATCTCGGCAAGCATCCATATTCTCCATAACTATAAAGTTTGTGACAATCAAAAAATTTCCAACAATGGTAGGCACATTTATAAAAGTTCTAAGAATATTTTTTCCTTCATACTCAATTTTTTCTTTCATTATTGAATTATAAAAACTTTTGGACATAATATTAATTGATAAGATCAGAAAAAAATTAGCATTCACATGTTCATAACCTATCATGCAAGAAAACTTTAACTTATAAGCACAATTAATATGGATCTTCCTATCGTAGTTGCAAAAACTAGGGTATTCTTCAATTTTCTTAACTATCTCATCATCATACCTAATTTTGACTACATCAACCATGGGTTCATCAACAATTTCTCCTTCCTCAATCGTGGGACCTAAGTCCTCATTCTTATGATTTCTAAGCTCTAATGGTTCATTTAGATCATTTAATTCAAGAAAATCTCCAAATTCATTGTCTTGTGATCTATTTAAAGTCAATGATTCACCCATTTGTCTAGTCTCTAAATTAAGTTCCATTCGCTTTCTTAATCCTAACATGTAAACTTTCTTAATTATGTTACTAGTAGGACTATCACTCTTAAATATTATTTTGTCATTCCCAACTCTTAAAGTAATTTTTCGTTTATGGTCTTTCGAGGATCAATGGAATCTTGATGTCCTCGGGCATATCTAGAACAATGAAGTCTATGAGAAAGGCAAATTTGTTAATTCCTACTAACACATTTTTTGCTATACCTTTAGCATGTTTTATAGTTTTGTCAGCCAATTCAATGATTAATTTAGTAGGAGCTAATTTTCCCAAACCTAGATTGGTAAAGGTCGAATAAGGCATAACACTAACACTAGCTCCTAAGTCAGCTAAGGCTTTATCAAAACACATATCATTAATTTTGCAAGGTAAAGTAAAACTCCCTAGGTCTTTTTCTTTTGGAGGTAGATCATCTTTAATAATTTTTGAGTAATGCACATGCATTGTTGCCTTGATTTCCTCTTTGTTTCTTGTCCTTTTCTTCATCAATCTCTTTAAGCTTGTAGCAGACTCCACCGAATTGATTTACAGCTTCTTTAGTCCATTTAACACTTTCGACTCATCATAACCATATTATTTTAAATGATCATGAAAAGGACCACTTGTTCGGCCAAGCTTGATCATCTGCATCTGGTCATCCTTTTGTGGACTCGATACGCCGTATCGAGTAGGTTTCATACGGCGTATTAATGGTATATCAGCTTCATTAGTAGTCGAGATTGATTTGACATGATCTCTTAGGTTTATTTCAGTTGAACTAGGAAGACTTCCAGGTCCCCTTTCTTGAAGTACCTTGCTCATTTTCCTAATTTGAATCTCTAATGCTTTGATTGAGGCTCCTTGATTTCTGATTGTAGCATCTGTTGAAGCTCAAAATTCCTTAATCAAAGAATAGTTTTCATCATGTCTTTTCGTTGATTCTGCCATGAAGTTGCTTAATGTTTCTTCCATCGTTTGTCTTCTTTCTTGATATGATGGATTTCCATTGTCTCTTTGGTAGAATCTTGGAGCATTTGCTCTATATCTTCCAGCATTTGGGAATGGTACTCCAAACTGAGTGTAGTATGCTTCTTCAAATGTCTTCCCTTCTTCCTTTAATGAACAATCCTTAGAGTAATGAAGTCCACCTTATAATTCACATCCTACATGAGCAGCATACACTCTTTCATTCACTTTCTTAATTTCCCTGCCAAGATTATTCAATTGAGCTTGAATAGTAGCCAATCCATCAGAAGTATTACTATTTTTGTTTCTAGTAGATGTCCCATTATGCCATTTTTGAGAATAATCAGCCTTTTCTTGGATGGATTTCTTAGCATCATCTACCTGCATAGTAGGCACACCTTCCTTAGAATCAAGAATCTGTCTAGTGGGTATATCTAGTCCTTTATAAAATAAAATCACCTCCTGCATATTGGTTAAGTAATGTTGAGGACATCTTAATAAAAGTTCCTTGAATCGTTCTCATGCTTGATAAAGAGTCTCATCTGGCTCTTGTTGGAAGTTATTGATTTCCTCCATTCTTTTAGCAGTACGAGAAAGTGGGTAGTATTTGATCAAAAATTTCCCTTAAGAATTTCCCAAGTAGTAATCGAACCAGTAGGTTCGTTCCTTAACCATCTCCTTGCAGCTCCAATAAGTGAGATAGAGAAAACACGCAACATAAGTTGATCTTGAGTCACATCTAATATAGTAAATAAGTCAACAATCTCAAGAATTCTTTCAATGTTCTCATTTGCATCCTCATTTTCTGATCCGCTAAAAGTGTTACCATGCAACTCCTTAAAAAATTAACCTTTCAGTTCAAATTTAGCATCCTTATCAAATTTTGGTCTAGCAATACCCGACCCGTAATCCTCTCGGGTTTTTTTTCATGTACTCCTCCATAGTTGGTTCCGTCGTAGTTTCTACGGTTTCCTCTTCAACCTGCTCTTCGTAATAAAAAAATAACTCAAATTTTTGAAAAGCTTTCTTAACGAATGTAACGCTTGCTCAGATTCTTCGTAAGGTTTAAAGAGCTCTTTGTTTGAACTCATGTTCATGCATTACCTGAAACAAGGGATAAATATTAGTAGGATAGGTTCGGAAGAAAGAAAATTTAGAAAACTAAAAATGAAAACTGAATATGAAAATCTAAAACTGCTGCTGTCTTAGACAATCGATACGCCGTATTTATTAAACTAAATACGCCGTATTTATGTTTGATGTCGAATACGCTGTATAGGTTTTTTTTGAAAAGTGGATACACCATATCCAAAAAGTGGAATATGGCGTATTTGGTATTCGATCAAAAGAAAAACAGTAGGAAAAAGTAATGCAAAAAAACAAACACACAATTATACAAAATAATACAAATGCAAAATAACACACTAAAACACAAAACAATTAAAAACTAATATACAGATTAATTAACTATACTAAACTAAAAACTAAATCTAATCTAAAACACTAATAAACAAGTATTACATAATTTCACTCCCCGACAATGACGCCAAAAACTTAATGTGTGTCGTTGGGTATAGGTAATTTATTTATCAAGTTTTACTATTTATATTTTGCCGACTTTACCTATTAACTAACACGAACGGGAAGTATACCCGATCAATTATAGGTTCGTTGGTAAGTAGGGTGTCGATCACTTAGAGTGAGCATTAATACTTAAGTCTATCATTATTTTAGTTGTCTATATTAAGTCTAGTTAATCTAATGTTAATTCTAGTTAATTATATTTAAACCCTATTAAACCTAAACTAACACAAAGAGGAGGGTTTTCAGCCTGAGATACTAGCATGAGTTTTGGTTTAATTTAAGCTAAATGAGACAAAGGATACACACAAGCAGATAAACACACGATAAAGAAGCGGTCAAGCACTAATGTAAGAAAAATGTATTAGCCAGTTTAATCTAATAGAATGTAGGAATTTTTTATAAGTGCAATGATTGTGTTACTTCGTTGGTGTTATATCATTGCTAAGTTTAAGCGGGTCTTCTCCCTAAACTTTAGATTTGTTTTCAGTTAATCCTGTCACAATTAACCAAACCCACATAAAGCTTACAACGTTGATTATAATCTATCTAAGAGAAAATATTGGTGAATATCGAAACCTAGCTCATCGAGGCTTTACCCACTTATGTCTAATTGTTATCTATATGCTGGTAGTCTATGGTCCAAGCACTTATGTTGATCTTAACTTAAGATCAATTCCTTAGCTTGTAAAAGTTAAGTTGCTTTGGATAGATCCAAAACAACTATGGTAGAAACTTTGTGAATACTAAAGAGTATGCGGAATCTACTCTTTAATATTTAGAAGAATATTAATAAAACAGTAAACTGTATGAACAATGTATGAATAATGATATTACTAAAAAGCTCCAATATTAATATTATCAATAATACGAGTACTCTGTGTAGTAATAGGGTTTACAACCTTGAAGCTATATATCAAAACGTATGAATGTGTGTGAATGTGGTACATTAAACTTTATACCCTAGGACCTCCTTTTATACACCAAGGAGTCCTAACAGGCTTACAATATTTTCCTAAGTTATCATGATCTTCTTAACAAATAACTTATACGTATCTTTTACCAAAATATCTCATACTTCGTAAGTAATCTTGATAAGCAATCTTCATCTTTATCCTTCTAACAGTAGAAACTCTTCTAGCAGTTGTAATCTTTTCAATAGTTGTAACCAATAGCATTAACTTTTACTCTAGCAGCACTAACTGTGTATAAGCAGTAGTAACTACTTAGAATATTTTCTTCATTCTTCATCAGCAGTACTAAGTTACACTAGCAGTACTAACTTTATGCTAATAGTTGTAACTTTACTCAAGCAGTACTAATCATATACTAACAGTAGTAACTCTAACCTTAGCAGCAGTTACTCCCAACAGCATCAAGAAGCTTTTAATCCCAACAATCCTCCCCTAAACTTGATATTCTTCTTCTGAATCTCAAGTTTCTTCATTAAAAGTCTTCACCATCACTAGGAGGATGCATTCAAACACTTCCAGGATTCTTGTACTATTTTGTCGTAAGCTTAAGAAGTTGATAGCACATCTCATTCCACTGGTCAGTTTGAAGCTTCTTGTTGAGTATTTTTGTGATTGTTGCAGGTGTGAATGGATACTTTTTCTCTACCAGCATAAAGATATGCAAATTCTGAAATCTCACAAAATGAACTCCACTTGAAGAAAATAGCTTCTAAACTATCACATTGTATCCTTGTAGATTTCTCCATACTTCACTTTCCATATCTGGTTCAAACATCACCATCAGATCACCCCATAACACTCTTTCATATGCCTCCTCTAGCCTTGTATTCTCATGTTTAGCTTTAACCAACTTCCAGAGTGTTTCCAGGTCTTCTCTGTTAATGTTCTGAAGCATCCTAATCATTAATGAATACCTCCTTAAACATCTACCAGCTTTGATGATTTGAAAGTATCTCATCTTTCATTGTTTGATGATTTTCCAATCAACAATGATTGGGGACTTAGTGGCTAGTGGTATAGCATCAATTGCTACCTTGTCATCAGGAACTATCTCCATAAGCTTTTTCATTTCTGCTTCATCATCCAGTTCAGCTTCTACATTCTCATCTATCTTTTGCTTCTTTGAATTATCAGACTCAAGTTCTTCTCTTGTTCTCTTCTTACTTCCTTATGCCTGACTTTTACTTCCTTCCACAACCTCTGTATCCATAGGAATAAATGAATCTACCCACTTCATAGTATTGTCAAATAACATCTGAATTTCTTTAAAACTTTTGTTCTTCAACTGACTATGCTTGTAATTAGCCATATTTTTCAAATAAGTACACATTTGATTCCTCTTTTGGGCTTTGGTTGGTGGTTTTCTTCTGATCTCTTCAACTTTAAGCTTTGCAAAGTGCTTCTTCCTTTTGTCCACGAGCTCTACAAACAGTTTTGATTTTTCTTCAATGGTCAATTCTCCCTGTTCTTCTGCTTGTAGTCTCTGAGCTAACTCATAATCTGCCTCCATCATAGCTTGAGTATTATCCCATGAAATTAAGTTATCCTCTTCTTCTTTTTGTCTTGCCGGCCTTTCATCTTCTTCTAATTCAGCATGCAATTCTTCTTGAAGTCTTTGAGCAATTTCTTCATCTTCCAAAATTTGATCTTTCTTTTTTAAAGGCCTCTCAGGTTCTATCATCTTTGCCTTGCCTTTGTCTTTAACCTGTGGAAGTTATGATGTTTGTAAAGATGATGTTGTTGTTCTAAATTCACTTGGCTCTTGAACTACAACTCCTCTAGCCTTGGGTCTTGTAACAGCAGTGGTAGTTGTTGTAGCAGCAGTTGTAACAGCCTTAGGTTTAGCTGTTTTGATCTCTATTAAGGTCTGAGCCAGACTCAACTCATCAATAGTTGTTGTTGTAGCACTGGCAATAGTAACTTCAGCAGTACTACCTACCTTTTCAACTTCAACTTCCTGCTCATCAAAAACCCCTGTATCAAACATTAAATTATTATCAATCCTCCCCTGAGCCTCATCAACCAAAGTAACCTTTGCATCAGCTTCAAGATCATCAATTTTCCTCCCCTGTTTGGATGTATCCTCCTGATCACCCAAACCTTCATCTTCAGAGGATTCTATTCTGGAAGTTCTACCAACCTTCCTTAACCTTTTAAGTCCTGGAGTTCTTGACTTATTCCTCCTTTTTAGCTTCTTGACCCTCTCTAATTTAGTTATCTCCGCAGCTTGAGAGGTCTTAGTGTTCTCCAAGTCAAGAACTCTTTCAAATAGTTTTGTACAAAGTTCCAACAATTCATTTAGTTTCAGTCTATCCTCACCACTGAGTAGTGGATCATTGGAATGTATAGGTACACTTTCCACATTTTTAGTCTCATCTGCCATAGGTTGTGTAGGATCACTAGGTTGAGAAACCTTAGTGTTTTGTTTCTTGGTCTTCCTAGGCTTTTGCTTCTTTGGAGGTTGTGATGATGATAGTTGATTAATGGTGGATATGTGTTAGGGAATAGTAGGCATTTCAAAACCTTCACCCTCTTCTTGAGCTTAAACCATCATAGTTTGAAATAGAGGGGTAACTCTCCTAGAAAAACCTTTTCCTTCTCTCTTCATATTCGCAAAGACCTTCTTAGTGTGAGAAGGTGTAACATAAATTTCTTTATGTTTGGTTATTCCTTCTGCTTGTTTATCCAGGAACACTTGCACAAACCATGGAAACATTGGAAATTTAACTCCACCCTCCAAGTTCTTCACCATATTATTAAGAATGTACATGGAAAAGTTGAATTTTTGGTTTGTGGCAAGAGATTTAATAGCAGAGGCCATAGTGCTACTAAATTCGTTCCAATCAGTAGTCTTTGCACTAAGGCATTGCAGAATTATATGGATGCACCCAAACCTTCATCATCAGAGGAAACAACTTGTGCAGATCTACCAACCTTCCTTAATCTTTTAAGCCCTAAAGTTCTTGACTTATTCCTCCTTTTTAGCTTCTTGACCCTCTCTAATTTAGTTATCTCCGCAGCTTGAGAGGGTCTAGTGTTCTCCAAGTCAAGAACTCTTTTCAAATAGATTTTGTACAATAGTTCCAAACAATCATTTAGTTTCAGTCTATCCTCACCACTGAGTAGTGGATCATTGGAATGTATTAGGTTCTCCTTTCCACATTTTTAGTCTCATCTGCCATAGGTTGTGTAGGATCACTAGGTTGAGAAACCTTAGTGTTTTGTTTCTTGGTCTTCCTAGGCTTTTGCTTCTTTGGAGGTTGTGATGATGATAGTTGATTAATGGTGGATATGTGTTAGGGAATAGTAGGCATTTCAAAACCTTCACCCTCTTCTTGAGCTTAAACCATCATAGTTTGAAATAGAGGGGTAACTCTCCTAGAAAAACCTTTTCCTTCTCTCTTCATATTCGCAAAAGTACCTTTTAGTGTGGAGATGGTGTAACATAAATTTCTTTATGTTTGGTAATTCCTTCTGCTTGTATATTCCAATGAACACTTGCAACAAACCATGGAAACTTTTGGATATTTTAAAACTCCCTCAAGTTCTTCACCATATTATTAAGAATGTACATGGAAAAGTTGAATTTTTGGTTTGTGGCAAGAGATTTAATAGCAGAGGCCATAGTGCTACTAAATTCGTTCCAATCAGTAGTCTTTGCACTAAGGCATTGCAGAATTATATGGATAAGAAATTTCCATTGAGGTGAAAAGAAAGCTTTATAGAATGTAAGCTTTTGTGTAAGATTTTCATACCTCATTCTTTCTAGTTCTGCAAAAATGGTAGCATTGGGTAGTGACTCGCTGAAACTAATCCTTTAAATATATATATAAATATAAATAAACTCAAGAATTAAGATTCGCGAGAGCAGTGAAAACCGAAAGAAGTATAGAGTGTTCCCGGGTCGTTATGTCCCAACGAGGCTAGAGATGGAAAATCGACTTTTTTTATTCTCACTAATCTTCTTCAACAATTACAATATTTATTATAACAAACAGTAGTAAGTTATAACTAACAGCATTCACATAGCAGTATTAAGTATACTAGCCGCAATACTTATACTTAACAGTAAAAAGTTTGGCAATAGCCACTAACTTGAATTTCATAATTAGCTGTTGTTCTATTCCCATTTCAAGCATCATTTGTGATAATCCATCTACATATAAAACCAACTTAACGCCCCTAAATCAATACTTCAGAGTTAAGCATTTTTACTTGAAATACGATATTGAATCCTGACAACATCAAATGCTTTTGTAAGACATATCTGTAACATTCTGATATGTGTGAATCTTTATCATCTAATAAGCTTCTTTCTCATTGGAATCTCTGATAAAGTGATGCCTAATCTCAATGTGTTCGTCTTTGAGTGATTACTGGATTCTTAACCTTTGCAGATGGTGCTTCTTATCAAATGAACAATCTTGGTATTCATGAAATTGTATCCATAATCCAGCATTTGATTTTGAATCTAGAGTACTTGTCCACAGCAACTAGCAGCAGCCACGTATTCTGCTTTAGTAGTAAAGATGGCAATTATAGTTTGCTTCTTGCATTGCCATGAAATCAACCTTCTTCCAAGAAATTGACAACCTCCTGTTGTGTTTTCATGTCTAAATTGCAAATAGGCAATAGTCAATATCAGAGCATTAGCTTCAAAATCAAATGGTAGAAGCTATAGGATTACCAAGGCCCATTTAGTTGACCTTTCAAGTATCTAAATATTCTTTTCACAGCATGATGTTGTGAAACGGTGGTGTGACTTGGAATCTTCACAAGCACATACAGTAAAACATTATATCTGCTTTGACAGTTGTTTAATACATCAATGACATAATCATTGATCTATATAAATGAACATCAACATCTTCAGCTTCTGCATCCTTAAGCAATGGCTTTGAAGTATCCATAGGTGTACTTGTTGTCTTCACAGTTTAAAAACCAAACTTCTTCAAAATTTCATCCTTATACTTGTCTTGACTGATGAAAATCCCATCATCTTTCTATGTCACTTATAGTCCTAAGAAGAAAGTAAGCTCACCTATAGAACTCATCTGGAACTTTTGTGCATCAATTTCTCAAACTCAGTGCATAAATTATTTTTAGTAGATCTAAAACTGATATCATCTACATATACTTGAACTAGTAGAATATCACTTTTGACTCTTTTAATGAACAAAGTCTTATTTATCTAACCTCTCTGAAATCCATTATCCAATAAATAGGTAGATAAAGTCTATTACACAAGCTGTAGGAGCTTGAATTAGACATATATACCTTTTCTACATTATAAACTATGTCAAGGAACTCTGGATCTTCAAACTTCTGAGGTTGATAGACATAAACTTCCTCTTCAATCTTGCCATACAAAAATAGACTCTTCACATCCATCTGGTATACTACAAAGTCTTTGAATAGGGCATAGGCTAAGAACAGCCTAATTGCTTTAATCCTAGCAACTAGAGCAAAAAACCTCATCATGATCTATTCCCTCTTCTTGAGTGTAACCCTATGCAACCAGCCTTGCCTTGTTTCTTATCACAATACCTCTTTCATCTTTCTAGTTCTGTTACACCATTTGTACCAAATGGCTCTTTTTCCATGTGTAAATCCGTAAGGTCCATACCTGTTGTAAACTGCATGCAGAAGCTCTTCTTGCATAGCTTCTATACAGCTTGGATCTTTTAATGCTTGGATTACCTTTTTGGCTCTTCCTGGGATAGGAAAACAAGAAAACGACAAAGTATGAGGTCTTCATGACTTGGTTTTCCTTTTCATAAACACATCACTAATAATTCTTTGGTTACATTGTAGTCTTTGTCATTCCCCTTATCAATACACCAGACTGTACATCACCAATCACATGATCAAGTAAATGATCTTTATGGATTCTTGTATTAGGAGTTGAAGGAATTGGATATGTGGTAGTAATGTTGCTCATGTCCACTTCTATTTCATCACCAAAGAAATCAACATGTGTGGCTGTTAGCAATTTATCATCTAAAGAAAAATGTCTGTTTAGTATAAGACTTAGCAACCGTCATTAACTACCTTGAGTACTGTTTTCAGGCTTCTCTTAATCAGCAATTCCACTTTCTTTACATACACCTTCATTATCCTTCTTTTTAGCATCACTAGATAATTGTGGTTCATCATTACTAGCATTCTTTAAAGAATAATCAAATAGTGAACCATCTTTCTACAGTGGCATCAATATGTAGTCTTGGCTAGATCCTTTCTCCTTGCTTAGATAGAATGACATGCACCAATACTTTCTTCTGTACCTACAAGATCATTAGAGTTTGTACCTGCAACAACTGCACATCTTTTTTAAATTCATTGATTTTGTCAGAACATCAATATCAAACAGCCACTTTGGTCCATCACCTGCAATAATAGGCTTATCCTCCAAGAACTAATATGATAGTTTTCTTATTATTTCCTTGTTTTTTGTTGTATACCCTAAAAAGCTTTCTATTATTGAGTATCCAAACAAAGAATCCTTATCTGACTTTCATTTAAACTTGCCTAAATAATCTAAGGTATTTAGAATCGTAAACATGACACTAATATGGTCATTCATGAAAGCTTAGTGCAGGTGTTCTACCTTCTAAACAAGTTATAAGGGGTCTTGTTATGAGGCTTAATACTAATACCCTATTCTACACATAGCAAGCAGTATTAACTGCTTCAGCCCAAAATGTTGTAGGTAACTTAAAGTCAGCTAACATGGTTCTAGCAGCCTCCCAGTAGTGTCCTATTTCTCATCTTAGCTAAACACTATTTTGCTGAGGTGTTCTAGTACAATAATTCCCTTTTTATGCCTTTCTTTTCACAAAACTCACTCATAACTCTATTCTTGAACTCTGTTCCAATGTCACATCTTAGATTCTTTTCTTTATTATCAACTAGATTTTCTATTAAGTTAATATAAATCTCTAAGAATGGCACTAGTCTCTTCCTTAGTTGCTGAAAGAAAACCCAAGTAAATTTGCTATAATCATCAGTGACAAATACACAAAATTTCTTATTCATTAAGTCTGCTTCATAAAGTTGACCAAACAAGTCATATGCAACATGAAAAAAAGGTGAGTAATAGAGTTATGATTTGGACTACAAAAGGCTTTGGTTGCTTTCGCTTAAGGCAAGCAATTAAAGTTTGGTCATTTTCAAAATATTTTGAAGGTAAACTATCACAGATGTCCTTAACAAGTGTATTATAGTTTCTAAATTATACATGAATGATCGCTGCCAAACTACCCTTTAGCATTATAGAAATATATAATAAAAATATAATAAATATTTATAGTTAGGCTAGTTTAACAAGCAGTATCAATGAAACCGAGATGTAGTATTAGAATTTTCCCGGGTCGTTATCCACAAAGAGGTTGGACTGGAGAATCGATACAGTCGAAGATTGGGAGTTTGTATGAGAAAAATGCATTTTGAGGAGTGAGGGAAAGTCTAAAATTTAACATAACAAACAAAAACGTTTAAGAAAAACCTAAAAATTATGAAATTAAGCTAGAAAACGAGAGCACGAATCCCGAACAAAGGGGTAAACCTAAAATCTTTAAATTAACCTACGAGCAATTTTGCTTCTAACACTACTCTAGGGAACAAATAACGAAGAATAAAAAAGACTAGACTGAAAACGGAGTTCGTTTGACCCAAAAACGAGTCAAGACAAATTCCGTACCCGGACCCGTTCTTTAAAAATCAAAAAGTTACAAAAATGACCCTACGCAAAGTTTTATATTTTTCCTACAAACTATATGACAAAATAAAATTTTCTAAAAAAGAAAAATATTTTTTTGATAATTTTTGTATTTTTTATGAATTTTTAAAACTTTTAACTAAATTAAATTATAAAAAATATTAAATGACTTCGAAAAATTCTGAAAATTTTTCTAAAAATACTTTACACTATAAAAATCCTACGAAAAATAAAAAACACAAAGTTGGCTTATAAATAAGCCCTCAAATAAGCTGTAACAGCTTATATACTTAAAAAGCCAAAACGTGTATAAATACCACAACCCTTGGGACTATAACGAAAAAGTCCCAAGGGCGCAGCGGTATGTAGTTGTAAAAAGGGGGAATGTATCGAGGGGTACCGGGTTCGAGTCTTGCTCACCCGGGCCCCTTGTCTTTCCCTCTTTTTTTTTTTGGAAAAACTTTGTGAAGCAAAGTTGTTAAGCTCGTGGGGCTTAACAACTTTGTCAACTACAGCTTTTTATGAAAAGCTGTAAATAAGCTTAAAAAACAGCTTAAAAGTGACAGAATTGCTTATAATGGGCTTAAAGGCTTAAATGGCTAAGACATTGGCACTTGTGGATACTTAAGCTAAACCTTGGACAAAATAAGCTAAAGGATTATCTAAACCTAACCTAGATAAGCTTTAAAAAGCTAAGTGCTTAATAAATAAGCTCGGAAGCTTATGTTTGACAGAAAGCTAAATGAAGCTTAAAACTAAAAGGCTTAAAGTTGTTGGACAATTAAGCTAGGTAAAAGAAGAATAAGCCAATCACAGCTTATCACACTAACCTAAAAAGCTATTAGGAGCAACAATTAGCTTATAAAATAAGCTGAATAAGCCTAAAGGAAAAATAAGCAGTCCCTACACTAAACTTGAACAAAAACAGTCAAAGTGCTAGTTTGAGCTTAAAAATAAGCCATCAAATAAGCTTGCTAAGGGCTGAAATTTAACAAGCTTGTCTAAGAGCTTATGGGCTCTCAAAAATAGTAAATTCGTGCGGCTTAAGTACACTGCAAGGCTAAGCAAAGAGAGCTTAAAATCTCCCCTTTGCACCAGGGGAGATTAATGCTTACAAAAGGGGCTTATTTGACAGCTTTTTAAAAGCTGTCAAATAAGCTCAAAACTAAAAAATAAGCTTAAACAGCTTAAGTACTCTAAGATATGGACTTGTGCACCAATTTTTGACTTCTAAAATTCATTTAAACCTGCTGAACTTGTAAAGTGAAAAATGGCTTTTGCTTTTTAAAACTGCTACTTAAAAAGACTTGGGTGGTTTGACTCAAAAGCAAAGACCAAAGGGTGTTAACAGCTTGTTTTTAACACTCTAAAACACACACTTTTTGAAACCTTAACTCAAAATCCAAGTGCTTATCTAAATAAGCACTTGTGGCTTTTTGAAATCTCACAGTTTAAAAAGTGTCTTGGAAATAAAACTTTGAAAACGATTTTGAACTTAAAACTTCCAAAAAATAGCTTAAATTCATGCTTAATACTTAACTTTAAACTACTTGAGTGACTCAACCCATTCACAAAGCCTTTTGACCGTTTTAGGAGTTGACCCAAAACCACCCTTAAGTTTTTAAAAGTGGTTTACAACTTATAAAACTGACTTAAACTGAATTTTTTAAAATACTAACACTAACTTAAAGCTATTTAAGATCATAAAAAGATAAAATGAAAACAAATAAAGCACTTAACATGAGACAATATCTTAGGACAGTTTAAGCTACATTTTTGGTCAGTTTTTGACACCTTGAATGAAAATTGGAAGTAAAAGAGTAACTAAGAAGCACACTTAAGGCATATTTGAACACTTATAAGCATAAAACAGTATTTAAGCAAAGAAAAATAAGCCAAATAAGATTTTGCTCAGTAATTTGCAAAAATTAAAAAGGATTTTGTACATTTGGATTCCTTTGCTCAAAAGGATTCTTTGAACGATAATAAGCTCTAAATTTCTTACCCTCAGCTTATAATTAAGCTTAAACTAAGCCATAACCCAATAAGCCATCCACATTTGCTTATTCATCCATGCTTTTAATCCAACAGTACCTTGTTTTCTTTTTGTGAATTTTTCTTAAAAGTTTTCAAAAAAACAGGATTAAAACAGTTCTGCAGAAAGTGAGAATAATGAGAAAAAGAGAGAGACTTACAAAACCCTTGCTCTAAACAGGGTCAAATAATGAATCTACAAGCTCTAGCTTGCATAAAACAAGCTAGTGAGAGTCCATAAGCCCATCCAAAACTGGCTTATCATCCATAACATAAGCTGTGGTATATTTAAGAGTGATGTTTGTAATTTTTTCTTAACTACTTAACTTTTTATTTTAACTTAATAAAAACAGCTTATGAGTAAGCTATGGTGAGAACTTTTTGAACACAAAACAATATGATTAAGAAACTTAACACTTGGAATTGTAAATTGACTTAAACTCAAATTGCATTAAAACATGAAAGTGTTACAAAGCTGAAAGTAAAAAGCTGTAAATGACTTAAAAATTAAGCTAGGATTAAAAACTGAAAATTAATTAAAAACTAGATGCTTCAAAGGCTTATAAAAGGCTCTTATATATAGCCGAAGTCTTCAACTTGCAGCTTGTGCTTCTTTGTAGAGATAAAAACAAGTGTGCTTGTTGTGTGATGAGAGTCTAAAGCAAATCCCAGCCTTCAATTTCTTTTGAGCTTCTTTGGAAACAATCTCAGCCATCGAAAATACTTTTGGAATGGTGAGGGATTGCCAACATGGACTTTTATACAGCTGGGGGGAAATAGTAGGGTGGATGAAATAATTTTGGCTAGGGTGTCGAATGGTTTTGCAGGTGGGAAGTATGGGAAGACATCCAAGTTGTACATGGGTTTGACAAGGCGGGAAAGAGGGCTTTTGGGGAAGTAGGCAGCTCTGGTCCCCTCAAGTTGTATAACTTGAATGCAATATTTGCCTTCTTTGCAATTTTGACCCTTGTCTTGTTATTTTATTAATACTACTTGAGGTTTTGGCAGTTTTAGCCCTTCAAGTTATATTTTCTTCAAGTTGATGACTTTTTGACTTTGACTTGACTTGGCTTTTCCATTCCGTGCTCGGTTTTGTTTGTTTTTGGCTTTCTTTTTGTTCTTTTCTTGAATATCCGTTTCCTGCACAACACAAATGCAAACATACAAATACAATGTATTTTTGGTATGTTTTTAGTCATTTAAGTCCGTTTTTAAATGGAAGATGGTATGTGTAATTAAGCACATACCAAAATCCCCCATACTAAGGTATTGCCGTGTCCTCACGCAATGTTATGAAGTAAACACTCAAGAAACCAAGAATCTTAATCCCTCTCGACTAATAACTCGAAAAGTAGCAAAGCGTTTGTCAAGGAACAAAAAGTACAATAGCTTCGACGAGGTCACCGATTTCACCAAATTTTTATTATACACCTTCCTTTTTTCTTTTCATAACTAACATGCCGACTTCTTATTTTTATCAACATTGGGATCATAGAATGAGAAGTGCCTCCGCCCATAGAATAATCTACGATGTCCTGGCGGATAAATTCATCGCCCCGTTTGTTTTCCACTAGATCCAAACCAAGCAAGTAAACAAGATCATTTGTCATAAATTCCTAAATGTTAAGCACTCATAAACATATGACTTTGTGAACTTTTCAACTCCCGTCCATGGATTTATGATTAAATGTGTGGTACTCATTATCGACTCAACCAAAGATCAACTTATTTTCATAGTCGTAATTCGAGATGAATCACGACTCAAAGCAACAACTTATTAGGACCTTGTAACTTGATTTTAAAGAACGAAAATTTTACTGTAGAACTTTTTGCAACATCTTTGTTATCATAAACATAAGCTCTTACAGCTAGGAATGCGTTGCTTAGTTTGAACACCTACCTAGGCCTCGCTCCCTGGTAGGATATCACAACCAACGACCGGTGCTCTTAGTTTGAAAACCCACCCCTGTGCTAGCGTAAGAGGAAATCACATCAACACCTTTCCATCGTAATTTGGCTAAGGATATGTTTCTTAGGTTAGAAACCCTCACCTAGACCTCGCTTCCTGGTGAGATATCACAACACACCAAATCCCTAGAAGTAAAGATGTCTTAGTTTGAACCCCCACCTCGTGGTTAGCGGAGTGGGATATCACGACACATCTTTTACTTGCTCTATATACTCAAATGTATGCTTCGATTGGCATATTTTAAATATTCATGCATTTTTGCATTCATATTTCACTCATGCTTCTTTGGCATTTTAAACTTGTAATTACTATGAAAGAAAAACCTCGTATTAAAAGAATCAAGTTTTACAAAATTTTGAAGCTTTTTTCTTAAAATATCGATTGACATAGCTAAAAAAATTAAAAAATGACACGTAAAGATTAGGCGGATAAAAGCTAATGGGGAGAAAAAGGCCCACAAGTTACTCATATAATGCTTAGAGAATCTTTGCTAGCACATTAACTTATATTAACTCTATCACTTCTTGTTCTACATCTCGTGAAAGCTTAGCGCCCTACATTTTGAGGACTAGCTAGGGCTCAACACGCCCGATCGAGTCAAAAATTATTCTCATTCTACCCATTAGGAAAGTCAAAACTGTGACAAAACACTTATTTTATTTTTGAAAAAATTTTAAATTTTTTCATTTTTTTGGTATTTTTGCAAAAATTTGGTGGTAAAAACGGGATTACGTGATAACAACGGGCGCAGCAACAATCAAATACGAAGATCCCCCCCCCATACAAGAAACTAAACATCGTCCTCGATGTTTCAAGGGTACCTACGTAAATCTAAGGCCATTTTATGGAAAGTGAGCCAAAAGATAAAACGTTTAGTACGATTAGATTTGGATTACTGGATCCTAAAAAGAAGCTATGAAATTGAAACTCCGTTGGACTGGATTCCCAAAATGAAGCTGAGGATGTGAAACTCTTGTGGATACTGCAAGCACGAGAGTCTTCACAATCCGGGAAATCCTGGACATACAACACAAAGCACACAAAACATGGACAAAACACGGGTAATGGAAAATGTAAGCCTTCTCACACAAAAACACTTATTTATTACATACTACTGATAAGCATGGGGTGCCTCCCACGAAGCGCTTGTTTAGGGTCCCGACGCTTGACCCGTCCCCCGAATTTATTGGTCCATGGGGAACGTTTGGAGATCCGGGACAACCTCGGTTGGTATGTCCCCTCCAAAGTAGTGTTTTATACGATGACCATTCACTTTAAAGTTGGGCCCGGAGTTTTGAGATAACTCGACAGTGCCATAAGGAAAAACTTGGACAATGGTGAATGGTCCGGACCAACGGGATTTCAATTTGCCCGAGAAAATCTTCAGTCTAGAGTTGAAGAGGAGAACACGATCACCAACGTTGAAAACGCGGTTTTTGATCTTAGCATCGTGGATCCTCTTAGTTTTCTCTTTATAGATCAAAGAGTTTTCGTAGGCTTGATCACGAAGTTCATTTAGTTCATTCAGTTGAACTTTCCTGTGATCACCCGCAGTTTGAACATCAAAATTTGTATGCTTGAGGGCCCAGTAGGCTTTGTGCTCTAACTCGATCGGTAGATGACATGCCTTTCCATACACAAGCTTATACGGAGTGCACCCGATGGGTGTTTTGTAAGCTGTGCGGAAGGCCCATAGAGCATCATCTAGTTTGTCCGACCAGGAGGCACGATTTTCTCCCACGGTTCTCTCAAGAATACGCTTTAAACCACGATTTGACACCTCAACTTGCCCACTTGTTTGTGGGTGATACGCGGTGGAGAGACGATGAGTGACTCCATACTTAAGCATGACCTTTGTAAACTGGTCATTGCAAAAGTGTGTTCCGCGATCACTTATGATAGCTCGGGGGGCACCAAATCGAGAAAAGAGAGTTTTTAAAAATTTGCAAACAACTCGGGCATCATTGGTGGGGAGCGCTTTTGCTTCAACCCATTTTGACAAGTAGTCAACAGCCACGAGTATGTACTTGTTCCCTCTTGAAGACGGGAACGGCCCCATAAAATCAATGCCCCAGATGTCAAAGATTTCGCAAACTTGGATGGAGTTTTGTGGCATCTCATCACGTTGCGTAATTTTTCCTTGACGTTGACAAATGTCACAACGGGTGACAAAGTCATGGGCATCCTTGTAGATGGTGGGCCAATAGAATCCTGAATCGAAGACCTTTCTTGCTGTGTAATTGGCACCATAGTGTCCCCCAGTGGGTCCACTGTGGCAAGCTTTGAGAATGTCTAAAGCTTCTTGCCCAGAAACACAACGTCTTATCACCTGATCAGCACAGATCTTAAACAGGAAGGGATCATCCCAGAAATAATGTTTGACATCCTTGAAGAATTTATTTTTTTGTTGGGATGTCATTCCCTTGATAACGAATTTCCCCGCATGGTAGTTTGCAAAATCTGCAAACCATGGGGTACTTTGATCTTGAAGAGCAACAGAACCAAGAGTTTCGAGAGGAAATGCTTCATTGATTTCTTTGTTCTCGAGTTTGTCTTGATGAGGGTTTTCAAGTCTGGACAGATGATCGGCGGCGAGATTCTCAGCTCCTTTTTTGTCTCGAATTTCAATATCAAATTCTTGGAGCAATAGGATCCACCGCATGAGTCTTGCCTTAGCATCCTTCTTGGCAAAGAGATACTTGATGGCAGAATGGTCAGTATACACTATGCTTTTGGACATAACAAGATATGACCGGAATTTCTCAAAGGCATACACTACGGCAAGTAATTCCTTTTCGGTAGTAGTGTAGTGAGTTTGAGCCTCGTTCATAGTCTTGCTAGCATAGTGTATAGGTTGGAAATGCTTGTTTTTTCTTTGCCCGAGGACTGCCCCAATTGCGAAGTCGCTAGCATCGCACATCAGTTCAAAGGGCAAGTCCCAGTCGGGAGCAATTAAGATCGGAGCCTCAGTCAATTTTCTTTTGAGTGTATTAAAGGAATCGATACACTCTTCAGAGAAGAAAAATGGAGTCTCTTTTTCAAGCAAATGAGTCATAGGACGGGCAATTTTTGAGAAGTCCTGAATGAATCGTCGGTAAAAACCGGCGTGCCCAAGGAAACTACGGACACCTTTGACAGTAGTCGGATGAGGGAGTTTAGCTATTACTTCGACTTTAGCTCTATCAACCTCAAGTCCCGACTTAGAAATTTTGTGTCCGAGAACAATGCCTTCCTTCACCATAAAATGGCTCTTCTCCCAGTTTAAAGACAAATTGGTGTCTTCACACCGCTTCAACATCTTTTCCAAATGGGATAGGCACGTAGAGAAAGAGTCCCCGAAGACCGAAAAGTCATCCATAAATACTTCCATCATTTTTTCGATCATGTCATGGAAGATTGCCATCATACATCGTTGGAACGTGCCGGGTGCGTTGCATAGCCCAAAAGGCATGCGACGATAGGCGAAAGTTCCGTATGGGCAAGTAAAGGTTGTCTTTTCTTGATCTTTTGGGTCAATTGGGATCTGAAAAATTAACCGAGATAGCCATCGAGGAAACTGTATATGGGTTTCTCTGTAGTCTTTCGAGCATTTGGTCCATGAAGGGCCAAATGGGAAGTGATCTTTACGGGTGGCCTTCATTTACGTTTTTCTGTAATCAATACAATATCGCCATCCCGTGACCAATTCGAGTAGGAATAGTTCCTTCTCATCATTGTGATGCACGGTTGCCTCCTTTCTTTGGTACAAGTGTACGGGGCTTTACCCATGCACGTTCAGAGATGGGGTAAATCAATACAGCTCAAGAGTTTTCAAACCTCCTTCTTGTTCACGTGTGGATGTTTGGGTTTAACCCTTCTCTGAATTCACAGATGGTTCGTAGTCCTCTTCCATTAGAATTTTATGAGTACAAAATTCTGGGCTAACACCCTTTATATCGGAGAGTTTCCAAGCGATGGCTCGCTTGTGGGACTTGAGAACCTTGAGAAGAGCTGCCTTTTCCTCATCTTTTAAGTCTTTAGCAATTATGACAGCAACTTCTCGTCGCCTTCTAGAAAATGCGTATCAAATAGGGTGGAAGTTCCTTGAGTTCAACCTCGGGGTTCATTACGGAAGGTAACGGTTTTATATTCACAGAGTTTGAGTTCTTTCCTAACTCCAGGCAGATATTGTTCATGATTTGGGAGGGGGGGTGGTGGTTCACTGTTCAAAATTGCTTCTAGAAGCAGGATTGTCCCCCTCAGGATCCTGATAAGTTGGATCAACTTCCGATGGAAGTTTGGATCATCTTCTAGAGAAGAAACGAATTGATTCTTCAAATAAATGAAAATCACTGTCCGTAAGGTGTGGATTTTTCTGGAGAGGCACTAGAAACAATGGCTAAAAATATGGAGTAGGGATTGCCACTCGCGATCACGTTTGAAAAATCTCCTAGGACCTTCTTAGAATTACTCTCACATGCCATATCAATGTCGTCGATTTTTGTTTACCCTCTATGTTGTAATCAGCTGTGTATCTTGAAGTTTTGGTCCAGGATTGAAATGTGATGCCTCTTGCCAACACGAAGTGGTAATTCACCTAATAAACATCTATCAAAGCATGACGGGTTTTAAGAAAAACATCAGCAAGAATTAAAGGTACTCGGGGGTCTGGTTCAAAATCAACAACTACGAAGTCAGCTGGAAATTGGAATTTTCCACATTTACAAGACATTCTTCAGCATACGATCTGTTTAGTGATCTGAACGGTCAGCTAGTTCTAAAGGTCATGCAAGTCGGGGTCTCAAATTCAGGAAGAGATAGTTGTTCTCCATACAGTAATAAGGCATGGATTAATGCTGCACCAAGATCGGCAATGCGTGCATGTAGTAATCCCCGTAAATTACATGGAATCAGAATTCGGCTCCAGGTGTCTCCAAGTTTTCTTTGTAACTGTTGAGGATGACCGCTGAACAGTTCTCATTCAAAGGAGTTCTTGCCAATTCGCTCAATTTTTCTTTGTTTCCAATCAAAGTTTTTAAAGTTGAAGCAAATTTAGGCATGAGCATCAAGGCATCGGTAAAGCTAATCTCGAAACTTAAATCTCTAAAGATTTCATAGAATTTCTCGATTTGGTCGTTAGCTTTTTCCTTGCGCCTTTCATCATTTCTTCTTGATGGAAATGGAATTGATGCTTTAGGAACAAGTTAACAAACAGGAGCAACAACAGGAGCAACACTGGGCTCAGGATTTGGATTACGAGACTGAATTTGAACGATCTCGGACTGCTGAGTCATGACCGTAGTCCGAAGTAATATACCCTCGGAATGCGTCTGGTCACAAGCATCCATCGATTGTGCCCAAGCGGCACGTGATAGTCTGGCCTCCTCCTCCATCAGAACGGCTGTGCGTCCATGGAAGGGCCTATCACTCTCCAACATGTTGACTCGGGCTCTAAGTAGAGCTCGGTCATACCGTGCATCATCTAGCTGAGAATATATGATCTCATCCTCCTCGTCAACAGTAGAAGACAACTCAATAACTCTCTGGTTGACCCCCTCTAGGGTGGTCGGTGCTATCTCCTGGATGGCTCCAACAAGATCATCCCAAGTATCCCTAATACCATAGCCTAACTCTCTAGACATCCGGCGTCCTGGAGCGGCCTCTAATGTATCAGCAAATCCATATAGGTCTGCCCTAGCTGTGGTAGGTCCAACCCGCCTAGCAGTCCCAGCTGCCGAACTCTCCCCGACCTCGTATCCAGGACCAGGAGTAGTACGACACAGCCTCTTACGAAGCGGTAAACACATCTCAGGCATCTCAGTCTCATGAACATGAGATGGTAGTGCATCTCTCCGTCTGATCCCAGCAGCTCGGGATCCCAGAGATCCCTCAACATATGTAGGGCTAATGGGTGATGGTATAGGTAATGGTGGAGAGGGTATCTGAGGAAGTGGTGATGAATATGGAGAGAGAGGTGATGGTGGTGGAGTAGGTAAGGCTAATACTCTCTCAGCAACTTCCTCGGAGAGGAAAGGTGTCGGCGCCTGGGTTCGGATGGACATCCTAGCCGTGGCGCGATAAGCAATGTATGGGTCCTGGTCAGCTGAATAAGCAACAGCTGCAGGCTCGGCAGGAGCTAAGTGCTCATCATCATCATCTCCTCTGTCAGCCGGATAGTCGGCTGGATCCTCCTCAGGATCCTCCTCGTCATCCTCCTCTAGGTCCTCCTCAGGGTCGGACTCCGGTATATACCCTACTTTGTCAGAGATGGTGAAAATCTTGACAAAATGAAGGAAAAAGGTAATGCATGTATTTTTGTAGGGTATTCCACTTAGTCAAGAGCGTACCGAGTATATAACAAGAGAACAAAAGTGATAGTCGAAACCATTCATGTTAACTTTGATGAATTGCCTTAAATGGCGTCAGCTCATGTCAGTTCTGATCCTATTTCACAATGTCCGAAAATGGCACTTGAACATGCCAGTTTAAGTCTCGGTCCCCAAAGTCAAGAAAATGTTCCTCATTTAGTTGAGACAGTAACAACGTCAAATGAGCTGGATTTGCTATTTAGTCCGATGCTGAAATCAAAAATTAGCTTATATAAGTATATTAATATAAGACTATTATCTTAGTATACAAATATATTTATAAACACGTATATCAATTTAAGCATGTATTATAGCCTAACCGACTAATGCAATAATTTGAGTATGAATACCCCTGTAAAAACCCCCCATTATGTATGTATGCAATGTTTGAGAAAAACGATTAATAAGTCCAGCAAAAACCCATTGACCTGGTTCTCTATAACCATGCTCAGATACCAATCGTAACACCCCCAAAATAGGTCACGTAGCGAATACGGATCCGGGCATGTTACTATCAATATCAACGGTAGGTACAGCACCAAGAATATATATAAGAACGACACAAAAGTACGATTTAAACTGATTACATTGGATAAAAACACAAGACATATTACAAAAGCTGAAGCTTTACTTGTTCTTTGTTTATTATTACAAAAGATAACAATTATACATCCCCAAAATTACTGATACACACATAGTCTTTAAAAAACAGTTGAGCTATCCAAAACATAATCCAATGCATCCCATGCATCTTCGTGCCAAATAACCTCCTGAAAACAATGCTTAAAACATCAACAAAATTGTTGGGAATTCATAAGATTAATTTGTAATTAAATATGCAGGACCAGCAATATTTTCCCGTGATGTTACAAACAGATCCAACAATCATAAAACCATCTAATTGTTTGCACTAAGCTTCATGACACCGAAGCTCAACTTATATTTTGCTAAATTTAGCAGTTATTTGCCCGTACAGATGTTGTAACCAACAACATCCAAGTCGACACATGGTTCAACGTTCGTTTCCCATTGATAGCTTCTCACCCAAACGGGAGGTTAATCCATAGATCTAATTATCTCAGTTCCGCGCTCGAACATAATGAAAGTAACACTACAACTATCTGCAATTGACAGTTTCATGCTAAAGGGCTCAGTAGGGTTATCGCTACTTAGCATAACACATAATCTATATCTTCAACACTTGCGTCCAATATATAAATCAAGCATGTTCTCACCCAAATAATATCAAATCAGTAAAAACTTAAAAGTGGGGCTTATAAACTCACCTTGAGTACAAGATAGTCCAAAATAATCTCAGATAAACGTCAATCAAGACTATAAATGCAAACCATATTTAATTAAGGTCCGTATAAGTACCAAGTACTTAATTAATAACATTGAATATAATCTTATAGTTGTTACATCGTACTATCGTTCGGGCTATCATAATTAAAGAGGTCATGACATGACGTACGAGGAGTTAGGACATTTTAAATCGTAAATCCAACAACTCGTCGATACGCCATCCGAAGAGGCCTCATTATGAAACTCCCTAGTATTATAGCACTTTGATAACCACTTAAAAGATAATATCTATATAGCAATAATCACCGAGACTAATTCGTTAAAGTAAAATAATATTTAAAAAGTGAAAACGATTAAAAAATATACTTTTCGTTACAAAATGACCCTAATTGGTCGTTTTAAGCCCAATAGCTTCGGTTTCTTATGTCCACGTCTTCGTAGTAAGACGAGCGATCAAAATATTACATTTTCAAGTTTTTAAAATTCTGCGATGAATAGTAAAATTACTGTTCATGTCAGCTATATACCCGTTTTTACGTCTTAATTAGCGTAAACTTGTAATCGCGATAACTTATTCGTTTTAACTCCGATTTTAGTGATTCCTTCGAGTATGTTTTCGTTATTAAAAGATTTATAATATTTTACAAAGTTGGTTCCGCTGATGAATAGTGATTTTTACTGTTCATAGTTTATAAAATTACTTTTAAACCTTTAAGTTATCGAAATGTCGTAGTTGTTCGTATAGGTTCCGTTTTTGAAACGATTCTTGCGTGTACGATCTCGTATCAAAAGTTATATATCATATTTTAGGTGTTTTAAACACAAACCTACTGCCATGAATATAAACTTTCTATAAAAACATAGTTTTATAAAAGTATTTGGTAAGTCGTCAACGATCGTTTTAAACTGTGATCTTTTTCGTTATTAATCGATTTTCGAGGATTCTTATGACCCTTCGATCCTTGTGACATGTAGTATTTTATAAAAATCATAAAACATATATGTAATTTTCGGAATATTACAAAATAGCGCCCCCTAAGATATTTGATTTCCAAAATGTGATTATAAACTTGTTTATGTATAATTAAGTTTAGTAGTATTACTTTAAAAACACTTATACCCATAAGTTTCTACCATATGTGGTACTTATAATAAGGTTCAATATCATCCCTAGTCCTCATAATTTCATTGTAACAAGTTTAGGCATCATGATTAACTGCTTTCGGTCCTTGGATGGTAACACCACTTCGGGTAGTGATACCTTTTAAATCTTCCTTAGGGTTGGTAATAGTGTTACCAGGAAGAGTTCCAGAACCGGAAGTAGAAGCTGTATTAGCAGTAACAAATTTTGAAAGCATGTCAGTCAAATTTGCCATTTGGGATTGCAGGTTTTGACCTTGGTTTTGCATGTTTCTCAACACTGCATCATTGGCTGTGACATATCTTTCAAAATCTGTTTTTGACACACCGTGTGTCTGAGGAGCAGGTCCTTGATGAGCTACTGGTTGATTAACTACTGGTTGATGAACCGGAGGTCGATAAATCTGACCTTGGTTGAAATTGTTTCCTCTGTTTTGATTGAAGTTATTTCCTCGATTGAAATTGTTTTGACTATTTGCATGAGGATTCTGAATGGGAGGAAAACCAGGAGGTCGAATTTGATTTGAGACCATCGGAGGTCGATAACCAGAATTAGCTTGGTTGAAATTGGCCGCAGCGGCCTGGGACACATACTCTTGGATATTGTCATGGTACATGTTGCTGTTAGTGGCTGGACAGTTTTGATAAGAATGACCTCCCCCACAAGTTACACAACTTTGTTCAACCGCTTTTACGGGGGCGGAAGCTGGGGTTTGGTTCTTTCTATCGAGAATTAATGCCCGAACCATGTCTTTGAGTTCAGCAACATCAGATGAGACTGCTTGGGTGGAAGAGCTTGTACTCATTTTAGCTACAACAGCTTTGTTTCTTGATTGACGTACCTTAGACTTGCTCTCGATGATTTTTAAACATTCTCGAGGCATTTTGTCTAAGAAGTTACCACCGGCAGCAGAGTTCAATGAATCTTGATCAATTGAGTTTAGGGCATTATAGAATGTATCGAGTTGATGCAATTCTGAAAACCCATGATGAGGGCATCCCCTTAAAAGATCATTGAAACGATCCCAAGCCTCATAAAACGTCTCATCAAATTTTTGCTGAAATCTCGTGATTTCATTTCTGAGATTTGTCGTTTTAGAGGGAGGGAAGAATTTGTTAATAAATTTCGAAACAAGATCATCCCATGTTTCAATCGACCGAGGGGGTTCTTTTTCCAGCCATATCCGGGCTGCCCCTTCGAGAGAAAACGGGAAAAGCATAAGTTTAACCGACGTATTTGGTACGTTCGGAATCTTCATCGTAGAAGTGATCTTGTTGAAATAACGGATGTGAGCATGTGGGTCTTCTTTATCATTTCCAAAAAATTGCTTGTTTTGGACAAGATTCAGAAGACCATGCTTGATCTCAAAGTTATTCGCGGTGATTTCCGGAATAACTATCGCATCCTCGTACCCCTCGGTGGGTGCTTCGAGCAATTGCGTCATAGTACGATTATCAGCCATCGTAACTATGGGAGGATTATCAGGTTTCTCAAGATTGGATGATTCAACAGAAGTTTGTCGGACTTGTGGTTGTCGACGTCTACGGGCTTGAGAACGAGTGCGCATGCACAAAAATAGAAATTTTAAAAAGAAAATTTACACTAATTTTTTTTTTTTGGTTTTTTAATGATTTATTCACAATTGATTTTACCGGACAATGAGATAAGACAACTTAAACCAAATAATCTACTTACTTCACGGTAACTCTCAAAAAGATAAACGCACAGGTGAGCGGAGGAGTAGGAATAGCGCGAAGCTTATTTCTCCTTTCGGGTCGTAGTTCCTCGGAACAACCCTCCTTATACCCACTTTATAGTTTGTTTAACTTTTCAAGGTGAGCCGTACGTCGTAAGAGACACAAATGGCAAGTTTTTAAATCTTTTGTTCGAGTTGGGAACCAACAAGTTCACCGGAAGTTATTATGATAATACCTCAGTTGAGAATATTATATTTTGGTATTTTTACCAATTTGTGAATTTTATTTCTTTTTTATGGACAATGTTTTTATATTTTTGGTTTTTCTTTGGTTTTTATCTGATAATTATACTAATAAAAGAAAATGAAAAATATTTTTGTACTTTTTATGTTTTATTTATTTATTTATTTATTTATTATTATTTTTTTTTAAAAGAAAATATTCACAAATTCAAACAAAAGTTGTAACGAAAATCGGTATCACAGCCTCCCCGGCAGCGGCGCCAAAAATTGATCCGTCCAAACTACACCTTAAAATACATATAATATATAATAAAATATAAAATATATATAGTAAGAATAGTCTAGAAACGAAGTCAATGATACCGAGAAGTAGTATAGAGTGTTCCCGGGTCGTTTATCCCCAACGAGGTCGAAGATTTGAGTTTGAAGGAAGGAATTGATTTGAGAGATTGAAAAAGTCAAATTAGATAATAACAAACTAAAACGTTTAAGAAAATCCTAAAAATTACTAAATTAAGCTGAAAAACGGAAGCACGAATCCCGAACAAAGGGGGAAAAACCTAAAATCTTTAAAAATAACCCTACGAAGAAATTTTCACTTCTAAACTACTCTACGGGACAAATAACGAAGAATGAAAAAGACTAGACCGAAAACGGAGTTCGTTTGACCCAAAAACGAGTCAAAACAAAATCCCGCACCCGGACCGTTCTTTAAAAAAGGAAAAGTTGTAAAAATGACCCTACAAAAATTTTTGTATTTTTCCTACAAACTATATGACAAAAGAAAATTTTCTAAAAAAGCAAAAAAAATTTTTGATAATTTTTGTATTTTTTATGAATTTTTAAAACTTTTAACGAAATTAAATCATAAAAAATATTAAATGATTTCGAAAAATTCTGAAATTTTTTCTAAAAATACTTTATACTATAAAGATCCTACGAAAAATGAGAAACAAAAAACAGCTTAAGAAATAAGCCCGAAAATAAGCTTATACAGCTTTATAAGCTTATAAGCCAAAACACCCTTAAATAATAAAGCCCTTGAGTCTTTAACGAAAAAGACCCAAGGGCGCAGTGGTAAGAGTGTGTACAAAAGGGGATTGTATCGATTGGTCCCGGGTTCGAGTCTTGCTCACCCGGGCCTCTTGTCTTTCCCCTTTTTTTTTCGAAAACTTTGTAAAGCAAAGTTGTTAAGCTCGTGGAGCTTAACAACTTTGTCAACTAAAGCTTTTTATGAAAAGCTGTCAATAAGCTTAAAAATAAGCTTAAAAAGTGACAGTTTAGCTTAAAGTGGCTAAAAGCTAAATGGCTAAGTCCTCTTGGACACTTGTGGTCGAATAAGCTAAAACTTGGGACTAAAATAAGCTAAAGGGAGTAAACCTAATCTAAATAAGCTATAAAAAGGTTACAAGCTAAACTAAATAAGCTGTAACAGCTTATACTTGACAGAAACATTAAAACTAAGCTAAATGGCTAAAAAGCTTAAAGTTGTTGGACAAATAAGCTAGGAAAAGGGCAAATAAGCTCACAACCTAACTAGACTAACTTAAAAAGCAACTAGGAGACAAAATGAGCTTATGAAATAAGCTCAATAAGCCAAAATCAAAAATAAGTAATCCTACATCTAAGTCATTCAAAAACAGTGAAAGTGCTAGTTTAAGCTTAAAACTAAGCAATCAAATAAGCTTCCTAAGGTCTGAAAATCAAGGGGCTTATATAAGAGCTTATAAGCTCTTAAAATAAGCCAAAAGATTGGGCTTAAATGGACTTAAAAGCTAAGAACTAGGAGCTTAAAATCTCCCCTTTGCACCAGGGGAGATTAAAGCTTGACTCAAGGGCTTATTTGACAGCTTTATAAAAGCTGTCAAATAAGCTCTAAATAAGAAAATAAGCTTGAACAGCTTATGTACTCCAATAAATGAACTTGTGCCCCAACTTTGACTTTCTAAAAATCATTTTATGTTGCTGAATTTGTGAAGTGAAAAAGAGCCTTTGGATTTTTAAAAACTGTTACTTAAAAAGACTTAGTGGTTTTGACTCACCAAAGTCAAAAGACAAAGGACTTGTTACAGCCTTTTTTAACACCACAAAACACACCTTTTTGACACTTAAACTCACACTCACAAGTGCTTAACCAAATAAGCACTTGTGGTATTCTAAAAATCTCACAGTTTCAAAAGTTGTTTGTAAAAACTTTGAAAAACAATTTTCAACCTTAAAAACTTTTCCAAACAGCTTAAAACCAACTTAAAACTTAAGCTTAAACTCACTAAATGACTTTAACCCATACTTAAACCCTTTTTGACCCGTTTTAAATGTTATCCCAAACACACCCTTAATTTTTGCAATGGTCTTAAAAACTTATGAAAATTGACTTAAACTGAATTTTTTAAAACATCAACCCTACTTAAGCTATTTAAGACAGTAAAAAGACAAAAAGACAAGCAAATAAGCACTTTGAAAATGAAAATAAGCTAGGGTCAGAAATGAGCTTTACTTGGCAGTTTTAACTAAAATTGCATATAAATGAAATGAAAGGGCATAGACAAGCATAAATACACATAAATAAGTATAATGACAGCAATAAGCTAAAAAAATAAGCTGAATAAGCTTATTGCTACAGTAAATAAGCAAAAAGTGAAAGAAAAATACCTTAAATCCTTTGCTCAAAAAGGATTTTTGAGACCTATTTAAGCTCTAAATTCTACCCAGCTTATCATTAAGCTAAACTAAGCTGAAAACCAATGAGCCTTCCATGTTAACTCATTCATCCATGCTTTTTGAATCCAACAGTACCCCTTCCTCCTTTTTTGAATTTCCCTCACTTTTGTTTAGAAATTTTTTGAAACAGATTGTAAGATAAAAAAAAGAGTAAAATAAAAGGGTTTAGCAACACAATGTAAATAAAAACTTCACTGAATTTTTCATTGAACAAGAACAGGTACAAAGGAACTTTTTAAACCTTTTTTAAAAGCTACTACACTTGACTAAAAACTTGTAAAATTACATAAAATTAACTTAAAACTTAAAAACTACTTGTCAACTACTCTAAAACTCTCCCTCACAATGGCTGTTACAAAGCCTTTTTATAGGAAATCGACTAGGTCTTGGAATTCTTGTCTTCTTTCTTTGTGTTTCTTTGTAGACACACAAACACAGGTGTGTTTGTTTTGTGAGGGGGGAAAGCAAACACATCATGGCCTTTAATTCTTCAAAAGTCAATCTTGGCCGTTGGGATGGGGCTTGGGGAATTGTGGGATTGCCAAATGGGATTAGGGTTTTAGTGGAGGAGGGGGGAGAGGTTTGACCATGGTGGTGGTGATAGTCTTCAGGGTAAAAACGGGTTTGTAAACCCGTGAGTTGTTTTTGGGGGGAAGACAAAGGCGGGAAAAGTTGTTTGGGGAGAACAGGGCACAAATTTAGGGAATTGGCACAAATGGCCCCTCATAGTTATAACCATCATTGCACGATTCGTCCTTGTGTTGTTATAACTTTTGGGGACTTGGCAAAACAAGTCCCCAAGAGTTATAACACTCTTTGCAAGACTTGTCCTTGGGTGTACAAGTTAGGAGGGTTGGCAGAACTGCCCCTTGGGGTATAACTTTGCTTTAATGGCAGTTTGGCCCTTCTCTTCTTTTCTCCTCTTTTCTTCTTTAAATATAAGTTTAGGGATTTACAATTTCAGTCCCTAAACTTATATTTCTTTGACTTTTGGCCTCGGGGTTGACTTGGGTTGACTTTGACTTTGACCAGTTGACTTTTCTGTTGACTTTTTGACTTGATTGACTTTTCGGCTTTGATTTGGCTTTGTCTTTCACAGTCTTTTCCATTCCGAGTCCGGTTTTGTCGTTTTGGCTTCGTTTTTCTTAATTATCCGTTCCTGCACAATACAATTAGCAAAACAAGCGTATATTTGGCATTTTAAGTCCGTTTTTGGTTATTTTAGCTCGTTTTTAAAGGTAAAAGGTATGTGTAATTAAGCACATACCAAAACTATCACCACCTCTATGGATAATCACTTTCCCCCTCCCCCACTACCATTCCCACCAGAAAGCTTAGCCTTTCCATGTTGGCAATCCTACTTTTCCCATAAAACATGGCCGAATCAATGGCTAGGATGTATCCAAAGAAGCACAATTGCTATCAATGGCTGGGATTAAGACTTTGAAGTCTCTCACAGAAGAAAAACACCTTGCAAGAGCTGAAGACTTAGCTTGTAGTATAAATAGGACCTTAGTGTTAGCCGAATGGGAGATAGCTTATTTTTAGTTAATTACTTTTTAATTCAGTTAAATTTATGTTTGTTTCAGCTTATTTACAGCTTATTTAAAGTTCTTTGTACTATTTTCATCAATTAATGAAGTATTGAAGTTTTTGAGAATTTATACCCGTTTCAAGTTTTTACTGTTAAAGTGCTTAATTTACCTTCTTATGTATCAAAAAGCTCTTAAAACAGCTTATTGATAAGCTATGTTCACCTAACAAGTTAATAAGCTAAGAAAAAATTGGACTTACATTTGAAAAATTCACTCAAATTACCACAACTTATTGAATTGGATGATAAGCCAAATTTGGATGGGCTTATGGACTACACCAGCTTATTTCTAATAAGCTGGAGCTTGTACATTGAGCTTTCAATAGCTCATTTACCCTTGTTTAGAGCAAAGGGCTTGGTAAGTTCTCATTTTTCCAATTTTAGCTTATTTTGTGCATTTGCTTATTTACAGCTTATTATTGCGTATTTTCTTTGTAGGTAGGCTTATTTATGCTTGTTGTTGCTTACTATTGCTTAAAATATAAGTGTTGAGTTTAAAATTCCATTGTGCAAGTTTTTTCTTATTTTCTATCTTAAGTAGCCTAGTCACTGTCACTTTTTATTCTAGCTTATTTTAGTGCTTATTTATTGTTGATATTTGCTTATTAATGTCATTTATGCTTATTTAACTTACCTTCTTCAATATCCATGGCTTAATTCACTTTTAATTAGCTTAAAAGTCCTTTGACAGGATTTAAAGGGGTGTTTGGGTTAAGAGTAAAAACGGGTCAAAACAAGTTTTGGTATGGGTTGGGGTCATAAGGTAGATTTAGCTTAAGTATTTAAGCTCATCTAAGTGTGTTTTTAAAAGTTTTTAAGTTTGAAAAATGTTTTTCAAGGTTTTCTAAGTCACTTTTTCAAACTGTGGTGTCTAAAAAGCTACAAGAGCTTATTTCATAAGCTCTTGTGTACTTTAGTGTTAGTGTCAAAAAAAAGAGTGCCTTTAGTGTGTTCAAACAAGGTGTCAAAGTCTTTAAGTCATTTGACCTTCAATCGATAGCTTCTTTTGCATTTAAACTTTTGAAATTATTAAGATCAGAAAAATCTCGCTTTTAAGAATCAAGTTACAAGATTTGAGCTTTTTCTAAACATCGATTATCTTAGTTAACTGAATTGAGTACGAATGATTAGGTGATAAATCTAATGGAAGAAAAAGCCACAAGTTACTCATATAAGTTTTTTGTTCAAGGTGCACATAAACTATATATTTAACTCTATCATTTCTGTTCTTCACCTTAGTAAAATTCGAAGCACACAAATTCGTGAAAGCTTAGCCTACAGCGGTAAGTTGAGGAACTGCAAGGGCTCAACTACGCCCGATCGAGGTCAAAAAATTATCTCATTCTGCCCATTCGGAAAGTCAAAATTGTGACAAAACTCTTATTTTATTTTTGAACATTTTTTTAAAAATTTTCAATTCTTTTTGTTATTTTTGGCACAAAAATTTGTGTAAAACGGGATTGCGTGATAACAATGACTGCCAGGCAAAACTCAAATCGAAGATTCCCTCCATACTATAACTAAACTCGTCCTTGATGTTTCAAATGGGTTTCTACCGAAAATCTAAGGCCGTTTATGAAGTGTGTCCAAAAGATAAAAACGATATGTCGATTAGATATGGATACTGTGTTCCCAAAATGAAGCTGAGGATTGATAACTCATGTGATAATGTAAGCACGAGAGTCCTTCCACATTCCGGAAAGTCCTGGACATACAAAACAAATCAACACAAAACTGGACAAAACAACGGGTAATGGGAAAATGAAAGCATTCTCACATAAAAACATCTTATTTAAAACGATACTACGGATAAGCAATAGGGTTGCCTCCCACGTAATCGCTTGAATTAGGGTCCGACGCTGACCCGTCCCCCGAATTTATTGGTCCATGGGGAACCGTCCTGGAGATCCGGGACAACCTCGTTGTATACCATATGTGTCCCTCCAGAACAGTATGTTTTTATTACATGACCATGTCACTTTATAGGATGGGGGTGCCCGGAGTTTTGATGATTACACGGCGAGTGCCAATACGGAAAAACTTGGTTACATTGAATGTCACTCCAACGGGATTTCATTAACCCAGAAAATCTTCAGTCTAGAGTTGAAGAGGAGACAACGATCACCAACTAAGAAAAACGCTGTTTTTTGATCTTTAGCATCGTGTATCCTCATTGGTTTTCCTCTTAATAGATCAAAGAATTCTCGTAGGCTAGATCACGAAGTTCATTTAGTTCATTCATTTGAACTTTCTGGTGATCACCCCGAGACCCCAGTTTTGAACATCAAAATGTGTATGCTTGATGGCCCAGTAGGCTTTATGCTCTAACTCGATCGTAAGATTGACATGCCTTAGCCCGTACACAAACTTTATTTGGAGACACCCGATGTTGTTTTTTAAGTCTGTGCGGAAGGCCCAATAAAGCATCATCTAGTTTGTCCGATCCAGGAGGCACGATTTTCTCCCATGGTTCTCTCAAGAATTTACGCTTTAAAACCACATTTGACACCTCAACTTGCCCACTGTTTTAGTTGGGTGATACGCGTGGAGAGACGATGAGAGTGACTCCTTAGCTTGAAGCATGACCTTTGTAAACTGGTCATTGCAAAAGTGATTCCGCGATCACTTATGATAGCACGGGGGGGCACCCAAAAACGATAAAAGAGAGTTTTATAAAATTTGCAAACAACTCAGTGCAACATTGGTGGGAAGCGCTTTTTGCTATCACCCATTATGCCCATACGGACCCCGCACCTCTACATACCAATAAACCCACAAGACTACTTGCCCAGCCCTGTACATTATCAACACAAACCCACCATCCCAAAACCAAACCCCCCGACGCAACCCCTCCCCACACCGGACAACACTGCAACACACGGCTTGATATTATGTCATACGAAGAGATGATCAGGAACGGAAAACTAAGAAACGGACTCGATAAACAAATGCCAAAACGACACAACCCCGTACACGTAATGTGGCACAGACTGTAGTAAAGACCAAGCCAATATCGTAAGCCGAAAGTTACCACAAGTCAAAAAGTCAATTAAAAAGAACACTGGAACAGACAAAGACAAACCCAAGTCCCCCCCGACGCCCAAAGTACAACAAATCCAGAAATATAAGTTTAAGGGTTGAAATTGCCAAACCTAAAACTTATATTAATAAAGAGAAAAGAGTGAAAAAAGAAAACAAGTTGCAGTATTTTGCAAAATGCTCAAAATAACAAGTGGGGGGGCAAAACTGCCAACTCCCCTAACTTGTACACCCAAGGACGGCTCATGCAAAAGGTGTTATAACCTTTGGGGACTAATTCTGCCAAGTCCTCAAAAGTTATAACACCACAAGGACCATGGTTGCAAATAAACGATACACCTAGAGGGGCCAACCTTGCCACTTCCACAAACTCATCACTGTCACTCTCTTTTTCATAACAATCTTTCCCGCCTAAATTTCCCCCCAACACAATCACGGGTTCTCCACCCTCCTTTTACCCTGCAACTCAATTCCCCCATGGATAAACACCTTCCCCCTCCTCCACTCACTTTCCCAGCTGTGAGATTGCCAAGTTGGCAATCCCACACCTCCCAAGGCCTATTTCGACGACCAAGATGACCCAAGAAAGATTGAAGGGCCAAGATTAGAGGCTGTGAACCCCTCACACAACAAACACATCCCTTTTGTGTGTCTACAAACAAGCACAACAGCAAGAGAGAAAAAAGCAAGACTCTAGCCTAATTTTCCTATAAATAGCTTTGTAAAGCCATTGTGGCTAATAGTTAGTTTATGTATGTCGTTTTAGTGTAGTTTTAAAAGTAGTTTAAAGTGTTTTTAAGTTAACTTCTCTTATGCATTTGTAATTCTCAGTTTTAATGAAAAATTAAGCTAATTTTACTCAATAAGCTCTCAATAAGCTCATTTGAGCTTATTCTTGTTAATAAGCTCAAACTCAGTTTAAAACTTGTTAAAAGCTATTAAATACTGTTTTCAATTCATTTTAGTTCCTAATTGCTCATTTGATTTCAAGTTTGGAAGCTTAAGGAGTAATAAGCTAACAAAAGCTTATTGAGCTTTTAAGCTCAGGTTTAGAGGCAAGGTGCCATTAAGATTTGATTTTTAAGCCACTCACTCAGATAGAGTGGCTTGGTTCTGAGACAACAAAAATCCAAGGTTTCATTTCTTAATTTTCATATTAGCTTAATTTTTAGCTTAAGATATTAGCTTATTTACTTTTAAGTCCTGTTCAAATCTTTGCAAACACATTAGTAGGCTTGTTATTTGGCTGTTTTAAGTTCTCATTGCATAAATGTGTGTAATGTCACTTTATCTTTCAAAACTGTCACTTAAGTAGTATAAGCTAGGAGAGAAAGTGGCTTATTTCTCTTAATAAGCTATAGTCTTTCTTATTCAAATAGCTTAATTAGGTGAACAATAGAAGTGATAGATAAAGGTTTTAGTTGGTTAGTTTTAAAACATTTTTTAAGCTCATTTTAGTTGGGACAGTTAAAGTAAAGGGGTGTTTTGAGGATAACCCGTGAAAACGGGTCAAAAGGGTTGTGTCCCATGGTTGAGGTATGGTTGGGTAGCTTCAGTCTATAAGTTTTTTTTAAGCAATTTTAAGCTGTTTTTAAAAAAGTTTTTAGTTTGAAAGTGGTGTTTCAAAGTTTTTAAATCCATTATCAAATCTGTGAAGAATTTAGGAATATCCCCAATGCTCATTTAGATAAAGCCACATGAGAAGTGTGAGTTAAGATTCAAAAAAGGTGTGTATTTTGAGTGTAAATAAAGGGCTGTCAAAAGCCCATTTGTCCTTTGACCATTGGTAAATCCACAGTTCACCAAATCCTTTTGGTCCACAGTTTTTAAAACACCCCACACCCTCATTTCACCACCAAAAATAAGCAAGTAAAAATGATTTTTTAGAGGGATGAAAATTGGTGCATCAACCCATTTGCCATAAGACTCAATCTGTTTAAGCTATATTTTATAGTTTAGAGCTTATTGGACAGCTTTTTAACGAAGCTGTCAAGGTAACTACTTCAGTTTAGCTTAAATCTCCCCTGGTGCAAAGGGGAGATTTCAAGCTCCTTTTTCTTTGTCATTTAGTGTTCTTAAGCCCAAGTTTTTGGCTTATTTTAAGAGTTCATAAGCTCTTAGATAAGCCCTCAAAGTTTCAGACTTTGGTGAGCTTATTTGTTGGCTTATTTTTAAGCCAAAACTTGCCTTTTTGACTTTTTAGCATAACTTAGTTTGTAGGGAAGCTTATTTTTATTTTTAAGGCTTATTTAGCTATCCCATTAAGCCTCATTACTCTCAATATAAAGCTTTTGGTTAGGTTAGATAATTAGTTTTTGCTTATTTTCCCTTTAGCTAGCTATTGAATTCCCAAATTAGCTTCTTATTGCCCTTAAGCATGCATGTATTAAGCTCCCTGTCATAAAAGCTGTTAACAGGCTTATTAGGCCATAAGCCTTTAGACTTTTTAAAGCTTATATAGATATTATAGCCTATCTCTCAGCTTATTTAGCCATGATCCTAAGCTTATTTCGACTCTAAGTCCAAAAGACTTAGCATTTTCTTGCTTTTAAGCCCTTCAGCATTTCTGCCCACTTAAAGCTGATTTTTCAAGCTATTTAGGCTTATCTCAAAAAGTTGTAGAATACCAAAGTGTTAAGAGCCCACGAGCCTTAACAACTTTGCTTCTTTGAGTTTATTCAAAAAAAAAAAAAGGGAAACACTTGGCCCGGTGTAGCAAGACTCGAACCCGGGACCAAGTGGGAACGATACATCCCCTTTTACACACACACTCTACCACTGCGCCCTTGGGTCTTTTTCGTTATAGACTCAAGGGGCTTGGTATTTATGTACATTTTGGCCTTTAAGCTTATAAAAGCTGTTTGGCTTATTTCGGGGCTTATTTCTTTAGCTTATTTTTGTTTCTTATTTTTCGTAGGACCATTAAAGTATCTATTATTTTTTGTAAATTTTTCAGAATTTTTCGTAATCGTTTAATATTTTTTATAATTTAATTTAGTTAAAAGTTTATTTAATTCATAAAAAATACAAAAATTATCAAAAAAATATTTTGCTTTTTTAGAAAATTTTATTTTGTCATCTAGTTTGTAGGAAAAATATAAAATTTTTCGTAGGGTCATTTTTACAACTTTTTATCTTTTAAAGAACGGGTCCGGGTACGGGATTTTGTTTTGACTCGTTTTTGGGTCAAACGAACTCCGTTTTCGGTCTAGTCTTTTTCATTCTTCGTTATTTGTCCCGTAGAGTAGTTTAGAAGCAAAAATTTCTTCTTAGGGTTATTTTTAAAGGTTTTAGGTTTTCCCCCCTTTGTTCGGGATTCGTGCTTTCGTTTTTTAGCTTAAATTCATAATTTTTAGGTTTTTCTTAAACGTTTTTGTTCGTTATCATCTAATTTGACTTTTTCAACTTCCCAAACTAATTCCTTCCTTCAAACTCAAATCTTCGATTGTATCGATTTTCCATTCCAGCCTCGTTGGGGATAAACGACCCGGGAACACTCTATACTACTTCTCGGTATCATTGCTCTTGTTGATTTTTAGACTTATATATATATCTTATATTATATTATATTATATATTTACAGTGTGAAAACCACCAATCAATTTTTGGCGCCGTTGCCGGGGAGGCTGTGAAGCCGATTATCGTTACGTTTGATCAATTGTGTTTGAAACTGTGAATATTTTCTTTTATTATAAAAATATAAAAAAGTACAAAAATATTTTTCATTTCTTTTAGTATAATTATCAGATAAAAACCAAAGAAAAAAACCAAAAATATAAAAACATTGTCCATAAAAAAGAAAATAAAATTCACAAATTGGTAAAATACCAAAATATAATATTCTCAACTGAGGTACAGTAGAAACTCGATAAATTAATACTCGATTATTTAATAAAATCTCTAAGATAATATTTTTTGCCGGTCCCGACTCGGGGATAGGGTGCTAAATTAATAATTCGCTAAAATTATAAGATAATATATTTTTGATAATTTCTTTAGACCCCATATAAAATATAAATTAATAATTCCTTATATATAGCATATTACATGAATGATTTATGAAGGTTTCTTGAAAAATGACTCAATTGTCTTTTGTTTTTTGTTGAAATCAATTTCCCCTTGAATCTCGTCTCTAATTTTCCTTAGCATGGTAAGAACTTCTGGTGTTGTTTTCTCATAGCTCAACAAGAAATTGTTCAATGTGATTGCCGCTTTAATAGCTTCGTTTCGCGAAGGGGGTTCCATTGTAGAACTTTCATCATCTTCTTCATCGATATCATCTTTATTAATTCCAATAACGCTTTCAATAATTTCTTCATCAGTCAACAACTGTGCAACTACATTTTCTTCTGGGTGAGTCAAAACATCTTCGATTAATAAAATATTATAAATTAATAAAATATTAATTAATATATAAATTAATAATTATTAATTTATCGATTAATTAATAACTCTTTTAATTAATAAATTTTGGTGGTCCCAAGTGTATTATTTTATAGAGTTTCTACTGTATTATCATAATAAGTTCCGGTGAACTTGTTGGTTCCCAACTCGAACAAAAGATTTAAAAACTTGCCTTTTGTGTCTCTTACGACGTACGGCTCACCTTGAAAATTTAAACAAACTATAAAGTGGGTATAAGGAGGGTTGTTCCTAGGAACTACGACCCGAAAGGAGAAATAAGCTTCGCGCTATTCCTACTCCTCCGCTCACCTGTGCGTTTATCTTTTTGAGAGCTACCGTGAAGTAAGTAGATTATTTGGTTTAAGTTGTCTTATCTCATTGTCCGTTAAAATCAATTGTGAATTAATCTTTGAAAAACCAAAAAAAATTAGTGTAAATTTTCTTTTTGTATTTCTATTTTGTGCATGCGCACTCGTTCTCAAGCCCGTAGACGTCGACAACCACAAGTTCGACAAACTTCTGTTGAATCATCTAATCTTGAGAAACCTGATAATCCTCCCATAGTTACGATGGCTGATAATCGTACTATGGCGCAATTGCTCGAAGCACCCACCGAGGGTTACGAGGATGCGATAGTTATTCCGGAAATCACCGCGAATAACTTTGAGATCAAGCATGGTCTTCTAAATCTTGTTCAAAACAAGCAATTTTTTGGACACGATAAAGAAGACCCACATGCTCACATCCGTTATTTCAACAAGATCACTTCTACGATGAAGATTCCGAACGTACCAAATACGTCGGTTAAGCTTATGCTTTTCCCGTTTTCTCTCGAAGGGGCAGCCCGGATATGGCTAGAAAAAGAACCCCCTCGGTCGATTGAAACATGGGATGATCTTGTTTCGAAATTTATTAACAAATTCTTCCCTCCCTCTAAAACGACAAATCTCAGAAATGAAATCACGAGATTTCAGCAAAAATTTGATGAGACGTTTTATGAGGCTTGGGATCGTTTCAATGATCTTTTAAGGGGATGCCCTCATCATGGGTTTTCAGAATTGCATCAACTCGATACATTCTATAATGCCCTAAACTCAAATGATCAAGATTCATTGAACTCTGCTGCTGGTGGTAACTTCTTAGACAAAATGCCTCGAGAATGTTTAAAAATCATCGAGAGCAAGTCTAAGGTACGTCAATCAAGAAACAAAGCTGTTGTAGCTAAAATGAGTACAAGCTCTTCCACCCAAGCAGTCTCATCTGATGTTGCTGAACTCAAAGACATGGTTCGGGCATTAATTCTCGATAGAAAGAACCAAACCCCAGCTTCCGCCCCCGTAAAAGCGGTTGAACAAAGTTGTGTAACTTGTGGGGGAGGTCATTCTTATCAAAACTGTCCAGCCACTAACAGCAACATGTACCATGACAATATCCAAGAGTATGTGTCCCAGGCCGCTGCGGCCAATTTCAACCAAGCTAATTCTGGTTATCGACCTCCGATGGTCTCAAATCAAATTCGACCTCCTGGTTTTCCTCCTGTTCAGAATCCTCATGCAAATAGTCAAAACAATTTCAATCGAGGAAATAACTTCAATCAAAACAGAGGAAACAATTTCAACCAAGGTCAGATTTATCGACCTCCGGTTCATCAACCAGTAGTTAATCAACCAGTAGCTCATCAAGGACCTGCTCCTCAGACACACGGTGTGTCAAAAACAGATTTTGAAAGATATGTCACAGCCAATGATGCAGTGTTGAGAAACATGCAAAACCAAGGTCAAAACCTGCAATCCCAAATGGCAAATTTAACTGATATGCTTTCAAAATTTGTTACTGCTAATACAGCTTCTACTTCCGGTTCTGGAACTCTTCCTGGTAACACTATTACCAACCCAAAGGAAGATTTAAAAGGTATCACTACCCGAAGTGGTGTTACCATCCAAGGACCAAAAGCAATTAATCATGATGCCGAGGTGACAAAGGACACGATGCCTCCTGCTAATAACGGAAGCACCGAAGACGTCCAACCTCCTGTTGTTCAAATTCAGACTCGTAATCCAAATCCTGAGCCCAATGTTGCTCCTGTTGTTGTTCCAATTCCTAAAGCATCAATTCCATTTCCATCAAGAAGAAATGATGAAAAGCGCAAGGAAAAAGCTAACGACCAAAACGAGAAATTCTATGAAATCTTTAGAGATTTAAGTTTCGAGATTAGCTTTACCGATGCCTTGATGCTCATGCCTAAATTTGCTTCAACTTTAAAAACCTTAATTGGAAACAAAGAAAAATTGAGCGAATTGGCAAGAACTCCTTTGAATGAGAACTGTTCAGCGGTCATCCTCTAACAAGTAACCAAAAGTAAACTTGGAGACCCTGGCCATTTCTTATTCCATGTAATTTACGGGGATTACCTACATGCAACGCATTGGCCGATCTTGGTGCAAGCATAAAACACCATGCTTATTCTGTATGGAAAGATCTCGCTCTTCCTGAACTAACCCCTATACATGCATGACGCTAGAGCATCAGATCGTCAATCACTGAACCAATCGTATTGCTAAAGACGCCCTCTAATGGTGGGAAAGTTCCAAATTTTCAGCTACTTCGTAGATTTGATTTTGGACCCCGAGTCCCCTTAATTCTCGGGCGATGTTTCTTAAAAACAAGTCATGCTTTGATAGATGTTTATGAAGGTGAGATTACCCTTCGTGTTGGCAAGGAGGCCATCACATTCAACCTGGACCAAACTTCAAAATACACAGCTGATTACGACCATATGACGGCAAACAAAATCGACGTCATCGATATGGCTTGTGATGAGTATTCTCAAGAGGTCCTAGGATTTTCAAACGTGATCGCGAGTGGCAATCCCACTCCATATTTTGAGCCTATTGTTTCTACTGCTTCTCCAAATCTCACTCCTTTCGGGGACAGTGATTTTCTCTTAATGGAAGAAGCAGATTCGTTTCTTGCTCTAGAAGATGATCCAACTTCATCTGAAGTTGATCCAACTTATCAGGATCCTGAGGGGGACATCCTGATTCTAGAAGCAATTTTGAACAGTGAACCACCACCCCCCCTCCCAAATCATGAACAATATATGCCTGGAGGTAGGAAAGAACTCAAACTCTGTGAAGCTAAAACCGTTGAACCTTCCATTAATGAACCTCCCGAGGTTGAACTCAAGGAACTGCCACCCCATCTTGAATACGCATTTTTAGAAGGTGACGACAAGTTGCCTGTCATAATTGCTAAAGACTTAAAAGATGAGGAAAAGGCAGCTCTTCTCAAGGTTCTCAAGTCCCACAAGCGAGCCATCGCTTGGAAACTCTCCGATATAAAGGGTGTTAGCCCAGAATTTTGTACTCACAAAATTCTAATGGAAGAGGACTATGAACCATCTGTGCAAAGTCAGAGAAGGGTAAACCCAAAAATCCACGACGTTATCAAGAAGGGTTTAAAAAACTCCTGAACCGCTGGATTGATGTTACCCCATCATCTGAAAGCCCTTGGTGAGCCCGTACACACTGGTACCAAGACAGAGCAACGACCTCATCACAAATGAGGAGTAATGAACTGATCCTACTCGATTGGTCACGGGAAGGCGAGTATTTATTGATTACAGAAAAACTTAATGAAGCCACCCGAAAAGACCACTTCCCATTGCCTTTCATGGACCAAATGCTCGAAAGACTAGCAGGAAACGAATACTACTGTTTCCTCGATGGCTTCTCGGGTTATTTTCAGATCCCAATTGACCCAAAAGATCAAGAAAAGACAACCTTTACATGCCCATACGGAACATTTGCCTATCGTCGCATGCCTTTTGGCATGCAATGCTCCTGGCACCTTCCCAAAGATGTAATGATGGCAATCTTCCACATATGATTGAAAATAACGATGGAAGGTGATTTTTGGATGATTTTCGGTCTTTGGGGCCTCTTTCTCTACGTGCTAGCCCAATTGGAAAAAATGGTTTATAACGGGTGAAGCACCAAATTGTCCCTAAAGTGGGAGAAAAGGCCATTTCATGGTGAAGGAAGGCATTGTTCCTCGACACAAAATTCTAAGTCGGGAATAGAGTCGATCGGCTAAAGTTGAAGTTATAGCCAAGCTCCCTCACCCAACTACTGTCAAAGGTGTCCGTAGTTTCCTTGGGCACGCCGGTTTTTACCGACGATTTATTCAGGACGTTTTCACAAATGCCCTCCTATGACATCATCTTCTTGAAAAAGAGACCTCCGTTTTCTTCTCAAAGAGTGTATCGAATCTTTTTAATACCACTCAAAGAAAATTGACCTGAGGCTCCGCTCTAATGCTCCCGACTGGGACTCCCTTGATCTTAAATGTGTTGATGCAAGCGACTCGCAATTGGGGCAGTCCTCGGGCAAAGAAAAAACAAGCATTTTCAACCTATACACTATGCTAGCAAGACTATGAACGAGGCTCAAACTCATTATACTACGACCGAAAAAGAATTACTTGCCGAGTGTATGCCTTTGAGAAATTCCGTTCATATCTTGTTATGTCCAAAAGCATAGTGTATACAGACCATTCAGCCATTAAGTATCTCTTTGCCAAAAAGGATGCTAAGGCAAGACTCATGCGGTGGATCCTATTGCTCCAAAGATTTTGATGTTGAAATTCAATAAAAAAGGAGCAAAAATCTGCTGCAGAATCATCCTTTCAAGCTGGAAAATCCTCACCAAGATAAGTTCGAAAACCAGGAATAAATGAAGCCAATATTTCCTCTCGAAACCCTTGGATCTATTGCTCTTAAAGATGATAGTACCCCATGGTTTGCAGATTTCGCAAACTACCATGCGGGGAAGTTTATTGTCAAGGGAATGTCGTCCCAACAGAAGAATAAATTCTTCAAAGATGTTAAACATTACTTCTGGGACGACCCCTTTCTGTTTAAAAACTATGCTGACCAAGTGATCAGACGTTGTGTTTCGGGGCAAGAAGCTTTAGACATTCTCAAAGCTTGCCACAGTGGACCCACTGGGGGACACTATGGTGCCAATTACACAGCAAGAAAGATCTTTGACTCAGGATTCTATTGGCCCACCATCTACAAGGATGCCCACGACTTTGTCACCCGTTGTGACATTTGTCAACGTCAAGGAAAAATTACGCAACGTGATGAGATGCCACAAAACTCCATCCAAGTTTGCGAAATCTTTGACATCTGGGGCATTGATTTTATGGGGCCGTTCCCGTCTTCAAGAGGGAACAAGTACATACTCGTGGCTGTTGACTACTTGTCAAAATGGGTTGAAGCAAAAGCGCTCCCCACCAATGATGCCCGAGTTGTTTGCAAATTTTTAAAAACTCTCTTTTCTCGATTTGGTGCCCCCCGAGCTATCATAAGTGATCGCGGAACACACTTTTGCAATGACCAGTTTACAAAGGTCATGCTTAAGTATGGAGTCACTCATCGTCTCTCCACCGCGTATCACCCACAAACAAGTGGGCAAGTTGAGGTGTCAAATCGTGGTTTAAAGCGTATTCTTGAGAGAACCGTGGGAGAAAATCGTGCCTCCTGGTCGGACAAACTAGATGATGCTCTATGGGCCTTCCGCACAGCTTACAAAACACCCATCGGGTGTACTCCATATAAGTTAGTGTACGGGAAGGCATGTCATCTACCGATCGAGTTAGAGCACAAAGCCTACTGGGCCCTCAAGCATACAAATTTTGATGTTCAAACTGCGGGTGATCACAGGAAAGTTCAACTGAATGAACTAAATGAACTTCGTGATCAAGCCTACGAAAACTCTTTAATCTATAAAGAGAAAACCAAGAGGATCCATGATGCTAAGATTAAAAACCGCGTTTTCAACGTTGGTGATCGTGTTCTCCTCTTCAACTCTAGACTGAAGATTTTCTCGGGCAAATTGAAATCCCGTTGGTCCGGACCATTCACCATTGTTCAAGTATTTCCTTATGGCACCGTCGAGTTATCTCAAAACTCCGGGCCCAACTTTAAAGTGAATGGTCATCGTATAAAACACTATTTTGGAGGGGACATACCAACCGAAGTTGTCCCGGATCTCCAAACCTTCCCTAAGGACAATTGAATTCAGGGAAATGGGTCAAGCGTCGGGACCTAAAACAAGCGCTTCGTGGGAGGCACCCCATGCTTATCAGTAGTAGTAATAAATAAGTGTTTTTGTGTGAGGAGGCTTACATTTTCCATTACCCGTGTTTTGTCCATGTTTTGTGTGCTTTGTGTTGTATGTCCAGGATTTCCCGGATTGTGAAGACTCTCGTGCTTGCAGTATTTCACATGAGTTTCACATCCTCAGCTTCAGTTTGGGAATCCAGTATCCAAATCTAATCGACTAACGTTTTATCTTTTGGCACACTTCATAAACGGCCTTAGATTTACGTAGGTACCCCTTTGAAACATCGAGGACGATGTTTAGTTCTAGTATGGGGGGGGGGGAATCTTCGATTTGATTTTTGCCTGCAGTCGTTGTTATCACGCAATCCCGTTTTTACCACCAAATTTTTGCAAAAATACCAAAAAAATGAAAAAATTTAAAAATTTTCAAAAATAAAATAAGTGTTTTGTCACAGTTTTGACTTTCCTAATGGGTAGAATGAGAATAATTTTTGACTCGATCGGGCGTGTTGAGCCCTAGCTAGTTCCTCAACTTACCACTTGTAGGCTAAGCTTTCACGAATTCGATTTCTTCGAATTTTAATAAGGTGAAGAACAAGAAGTGATAGAGTTAAATATAAGTTTATGTGCTGAACAAAAACTTATATGAGTAACTTGTGGCTTTTTCTCCCATTAGCTTCTAATCCACCTAATCATACGTACTCAATTCAGTTCAACTAAGTCAATCGATGTTTTTAGAAAAAGCTTCAAATTTGTAACTTGATTCTTTAAAGCGAGATTTTTCTGTTCTTAATAAATTCGAAAGTTAAAATGCCAAAGAAGCATGAATGAAGTATGAATGCAAAAATGCATGAATATTGAAATTTTGCCAATGAAGCATACATTTGATTATATGGAGCAAGTAAAAGATGTGTCGTGATATCCCACTCCGTTAACCACGAGGTGGGGGTTCAAACTAAGACATCTTTACTTCTAAGGATTTGGTGTGTTGTGATATCTCACCAGGAAGCGAGGTCTAGGTGAGGGTTCAAACTAAGACACAAATCCTTAGCCCCATATAGGAAGAAGGTTTGATGTGATTTCCCACTACGCTAGCAACGTGGGTGGGTTACCAAACCAAAAAAAAAAACTAAGAACATCGGTCGTTGGTTGTGATATCCTACTAGGGAGCGAGGCCTAGGTAGGTGTTCAAACTAAGCAACGCATTCCTAGCTTTAAGAACTTATGATTATAATGATGAAAATGTTGCAAAAAGTTCTACAGTTAAAATCTCGTTCTTTAAAATCAAGTTACAAGGTCCTGATAAGATTGTTGCTTTGAGTCATGATTCATCTTGAATCACGACTATGAAAATAAGTTGATCTATGGTTGAGTTGAAACGAGTACACACATTTAAATCATATATTCATGTTGGGAGTTAAAAGTTCACAAGTCATAAGTATGAGTGCTTAGCATTTAGACTTATATTGACAAATGATCTTGTTTAATTGCTTGGTTTGGAACTAGTGAAAAATCGGGGACGATGAATTTATCCGTCAGGACATCCGTAGATTACTCTATGGGCGTTTCTCATTCTATGATCCCAATGTTGATAAAGGAGGTGGGATGGCTCTCGTAAGGAAGTCAAACAGGTAGTCGAGAAAAGAAAAAGAAAAATCCAAAAATATTAGGGATAGTTAGTGTATGAATAAAAAGTGGTGAAAACGGGACTTGTCGAAGCTTTTGATTCTTTAGTTTCCCTTGACAAACACTTTGCTACTTTTCAAAGTTATTAGTCGAGGGGGATTTAGATTCTTAGTTTTCGTTAATGCTTACTTCATAGCATTGCGTGAGGACACGGCAATACCTTAGTATGGGGGATTTTGGTATGTGCTTAAATACACATACCTTTTACCTTTAAAAACGAGCTAAAATAACCAAAAACGGACTTAAAATGCCAAATATACGCTTGTTTTGCTAATTGTATTGTGCAGGAACGGATAACTAAGAAAAGGACGAAAAACAAAGCCAAAACGACAAAACCGGACTCGGAATAGAAAAGACTGTGAAAGACAAAGCCAAATCAAAGCCGGAAAGTCAATCAAGTCAAAAAGTCAACAGAAAAGTCAACTGGTCAAAGTCAAAGTCAACCCAAGTCAACTCCGAGGCCAAAGTCAAGAAAATATAAGTTTAGGGATTGAAATTGTAAATCCCTAAACTTATTTTTAAAGAAGAAAAGAGGAAAAGAAAAGAGAAGGGCCAATTTGTCAATTGAGCAAAGTAACAAGTGGGGGGGCAAAACTGCCAACTCCCCTAACTTGTACCACCCAAGGACGTGGGGTGCAAAGAGTTGTATAACTCTTGGGGACTTGTTTTGCCAAGTCCCCAAAAGTTATATAACAACAAGGACCTACGGTGCAAAGATACAAGAAACCATGAGGGGCCATTTTTGCCAAGTTCACAAAACTTCACCCTGTTACTCCTCAAACAAACTTTCCCGCCTTATTTTCCCCCCAAACACACTCACGGGTTCTCCACCATCCTTTTACCCTGTAAACCCAATTCCCCCATGGATATTCATTTTCCCCCTCCTCCACTACCTTTCCCAGCTACAAATATGCCAAGTTGGCAATCCCACACCCCCCAAAGCTAAATTCGACGACCAAGATTGAATTTTGAAGATTGAAGGGCCAAGATTAGAGGTTTAAACCACTCACAAAACAAACACATCCCTGTTTGTGTGTCTACAAACAAGCACAACAGCAAGAGAGAAGAAAAGAAGACCTAGTTGTATTTTTTTTGCTATAAAAGCCTTGTAAGCCATTGTGGCAAAGAATTCAGTTTTTAATTCAGTTCTTATGTCGTTTTAATATAGTTTTAAAAGTATTTTAAAGTGTTTTTAAGTTAATGTCTCTTATGCATTTGTAATTCTCTGTTTTAATGAAAAATTAAGCTCTTTTTACTCAATAAGCTCTCAATAAGCTCATTAGAGCTTATTCTTGTTAATAAGGACTCCAATTCAGTTCTATAACTTTTATAAGCCGCTTACATACAGTTTTAAATTAGACATTTTCAGTTCATAAATGTCCCATTGAGTGCGATTTTGGAAGCTTATGAAGAAATAAGCTAATATAAGCTTATTGAGCTTATTGCTCAGGGTTTAGAGGCTAAGGAGCCATTAGGACAGGGTTTTAAGCCACTCACTCAGAAAGAGTGGCTTTGGGTTCTGAGACAACAAATTTCTCAGGTTTAATTCCTTAAGCCTCAATTTAGCTTAATTTTAGCTTTATCTTTTGCTTATTTCTGTTCAAATTTTATTTAATTCTCTTTAATCATGTTTGTTTAGGCTTAACCTCTAGCTGTCTTAAGTTTTCATTAGGTTAAATTTGTTTAATCTTAGTTTATAACTTAAAACTGCCAAGTTAGTGTAATAAGCTAGCTGAGAAACTAGCTATATTTTTTTCTTAATTAAGCTAGGACTTTATTGTTAAACATAGTTTTCGTAGGTCAATATAAGTAATGAGGGGATAAAAGGTTTTCAAAGTTTAGAGCTTAAAAAAATATTTAAACTCACTTTGGTGCACAGTTTTAAAGCGAAAGGGGTGTTTGGCATAAGCTTAAAAACGGGTCAAAATCAGGTTTAAATATCATGGGTAGTGGTACATGAGTTGGTTTTAGCTTAAGTTATTAAGCTCATATAAGCTGTTTTTAAAAGTATTTCACAGGTTCTTGTTTTTTTAAATTGTTTTTCGCAAAGTTTTTAAAACTATTCCATAACTGTGAGGTTTTTAAGAGACCCACCACAAGTGCTTATTTGATTAAGCGACATTGTAGGATTTGTGAGTTTTTGCATAAAAAAAGAGTGTGTTTTGTGTGGTGTCTAAAAAAGACTGTCCAAAAGCCATGGTCTTTTTACTTGTGTGAGTCAAAATGAAACCACAAAGGTCTTTTTGATCACAGTTTCTAGTAACCAAAGGCCATTTTCACCACCAAAAATAAGCAAGTTAAAATGGTTTTTAAAGAGTTCAAAAACATTTGAGCACAAGTTGATTTAGGTATTAACACTAAATCTTTTTTTGTTTATAGGATTATCTTTTCAATGAGCTTAATATGACAGCTTTAACAAGCTTCAAATATCCCACAGCATTAAGCTTTAAACTCCCCTGGTGCAAAGGGGAGATTTAAGCCACTTTTTCTTGCTCTTAAGCACACTTAAGACCCAAGTTATTTGGCTATTTAAGAGTAAAATAAGAGCTCTTAAATAAAGACCTCAAAGTTTCGAGACCTGAAGAGCTTATTTGTGGGCTTATTTCTAAGCCAAAACTTGCCTTTTGGCTGTTTTGCATCCCATATGCTGAGGTATTGCTTATATTTTAATTTTTTCTTAGTTGAGTCTTATTCCCATAATCATCAAAATGTTCCTAATAGCATTTTAGTTACGTTTTTTGAAGTAGTTGTTAGCTTATTACTTTTTTTTCTAGCTTATTTGTTCCTAGTCTTTTTATAAAGCCATTTTAGAGCCTTAAGCTTTTGTTTAAGCTGTATCTGTCATAATAAGCTTCCACAGCTATTTTATTTAGCTTTTCCATTCCTTTTTAGCTTATATAGGTTATTTATATACCCTTAGCTTATTCTAGTCTTTGTCTTAGCTTAATTCGACCCTAAGTCTAAAAAGACTTAGCTTTTTTTTGCCTTTAAGCCTAAATAAGCCATTCTGTCAAATATAAGCTTAATTTTAAGCTTATTGAGGGCTTTTCAGAAAAAGTTGTAGAAGACAAAGTTGTTAAGCCCCACGAGCTTAACAACTTTGCTTCTTTGAGTTTTCAAAAAAAAAGGAGGAAGAACACTTTGTCCGGGTGAGCACATAGACTCGAACCGGACCAAGCGATACATCCCCCTCTTATACAACACACTCTAAGCCACTGGCGCCTTTGTGTTCTTTTTTCAGTTATAGACTCAAGGGCTGTGGTACTTAAAAGGGTTTTGGCTTTTAAGCCTTATAAGCTGTTCGAGCTTATTTCGGGCTTATTTCTCAAGCAACCTTGTGTTTTCTTATTTTTCGTAGGTCAGTTAAAATAAGTATTTATTTGTAAATTTTTCAGAATTTTAGTATCGTATAATATTTATATATGATTTAATTAGATTAAAACTTATTTAATTCAATAAAAAAATAAACAAAAATTGATCATAAAAAAAAATATTTTGCTTTTTTAGAAAATTTTCTTTTATCATCTAGTTTGTAGGAAAAATATAAAATTTTTCGTAAGGGTCCATTTTTTACAACTTTTTGTCTTTTAAAGAACGGGTACGGGATTTTGTTTTGACTCGTTTTTGGGTCAAACGAACTCCGTTTTCGGTCTAGTCTTTTTCATTCTTCGTTATTTGATCCCTAGAGTAGTTTAGAAGCAAAAATTTCTTCGTAGGTTTATTTTTAAAGATTTTAGGTTTTCCGCGCCTTTTTGTTCGGGAATTCGGGCTCTCGTTTTTCTAGTTTAATTTCGTACATTTCTAGGTTTTTCTTAAACGTTTAGTCCGTTATTATCTATTTGACTTTTTCAACTTCCGCAAACCAATTCCTTCCTCAGACTCAATCTTCGATCTGGATCGATTTACCCATTCACAGCCTCGTTGGGAGTAAACGACTCGGAACACTACTATTACTACTTCTCGGTTTCATTGATTGCTGGTTTTTACACTTAATTATATATTTTATATTTTGTTATATATTATATATATTTACGGTGTGAATCCAGCCATACAATAGTCCAAAAGCAAATCAATAAAATCGAGAGTATATGAATTTTCCCGGTCGTTAAAATCCCCAATGAGGCGTCTGAAAATCGATACAGTTGATGATTTGAGTTTTGAAAGATGAGACTTGAAATTGAGAGTGTGGAAACAGTCAAATTAGACAATAACAAACAAAAACGTTTAAGAAAAAAAACTAAAAATTACGAAATTAAGCTAAAAAACGAGAGTACGGACCCCGAACAAAGGGAGAAAAACCTAAAATCTTTAAAATTAACCCTACGAAGAAATTTTCACTTCTAAACTACTCTAGGGAAACAAATCAACGAAAGAATGAAAAGACTAGAGAACCGAAAACGGAGTTCGATTGATCCCCAAAAACGAGTCAAGACAAAATCCCGCACCCGGACCCGTTCTTTAAAAAGTAAAAAGTTGTAAAAATGACCCTACGAAAAGTTTTATATTTTTCCTACAAACTAGATGACTAAAGAAAATTTTCTAAAAAAGAAAAATATTTTTTTGATAATTTTTGTATTTTTTATGAATTTTTAAAACTTTTAACTAAATTAAATTATAAAAAATACTAAATGATTTCGAAAAATTCTGAAAATTTTACTAAAAATACTTTACACTACAATAAGCCTACGAAAAATAAGAAACCTAAAGATTGCTTATAAATAAGCCCTCAAATAAGCTGTTAACAGCTTATACACTTAATGGCCCAAAATGTGTATAAGTACCACAGCCCTTGGGACTATAACGAAAAAGTCCCAAGGGCGCAGCGGTATGTGTTGTACAAAAGAGAGGTGTACGTGGTTGAGGAACCCGGGATTCGATGTCAGCTCACCCGGGTCACCCCTTGTCTCCTTTCTTTTATTTGTTTTTTTGGAAAAACTTTGTAAAGCAAAGTTGATAAGCTCTGGGCTTAACAACTTTCTCAACTACAAGTTTTTCTGAAAAGCTATGAATAAGCTTAAAAACAGCTTATAAAATCGACAGAATGCTAAAATGAGCTTAAAGGCTTTGAAAAGCTAAGTCATTTGGCTTTTGAGGACAAATAAGCTAAGTTTTGGACAAAATAAGCTAAGAGGGCCTAACTAACCTAGATAAACTCTAAAAAGCTAAAACTAAATAAGCTTAAATAGCTTAAAATGACAGAAGCTAAATGATTGCTTAAAAGGCAAAAATGCTTAAGCTACTAACTCAAATAAGCAAGGCAAAGGGCAAATAAGCAAAACAACTAAACATACTATCAAAATAAGCTGCTAGGAGCACAAGTGAGCTTATGAAATAAGCTGAATAAGCCCAAGAGAGAAATAAGCAGTCCTCTATATTAAAGCTATGCAAAACAGTCAAAAGGCAACTTCTAGCTTAAAAATAAGCTATCTAAAAAATCTATTCTAAGTGGCTGAAATGAAGCGACTTAACAAGAGCTTATGGCTCTCCACACAAGCTCACAAAATTGAGACTTAAAGCACACAAAAAAGCTAAAATGCAAGGGCATAAAAGTCCACCCCCTAGTCACCAGGTGGTGATTAAGTGCTAACACAAGAGGTCTTAGTTGACAGCTTTTAAAAAGCTTTCAAAATAACTCAAAATAAAAGAAAATAAGTTGTAAACATGCTAAAGACCTAGGACATGGACTTGTGCGCAATTTTTATATACATAACACACTAAAAACCTGCTGATTTTTGATAGTGAAAATGGGCTTTGAGATTTAAAAACTGTCACTTAAAAAACTTGGTGGTTTTTGACTCAAAAAGTCAAGTGACCAAAGGGCTTGGTCAGCTTGTTTAAAACACACAAAAACAAAGCTTTTTTGAACTAAAACCTCAAACATACAATGGCTTATTCAAATAAGCCATTGTATACCTTTTAGTTACCACAGCTTTGAAAATGACTTAGAAAACTTTTGGAAAACAATTTTAAAACTTAAAAACTTTTAAAAACAGCTTAAAACTAGCTTAATACTTAAGCTAAATCTAGTTTAAGACCACAACCCATACCAAACTTGTATTTGACCCGTTTTTAGTGTTAACCCAAACACTCCCTTAATTTTGAAAAGTGGTTTTAAAATCTATAAAAACTAACTCAAACTGAAATTTTTAAAAGACAAATAATACTTAAGCTATTTTAAACAATAAAGAAGTAAAAAACAGAACTAATAAGCACTTAAACATGAGACAATAAGCTAGACAGTAATAAGCACTTTCTTGACAGTTTTAAGCAAAATTGCATAAAAGTGAAATGAAATGACTAGAAAGCAACCTTTAAGCACTAATAAACATCAATAAGCACACAAGAACAGAAATAAGCTAAAAATAAGCTAAATAAGCTACTTGCTACAGTAATTTGCAAAATTTAACAAGAAATTGTACCTTTGATCCTTTGCTCAAAAAGGATTTTTGGAGACCTAATAAGCTCTAAGTCCTACCCACAGCTTATAAATAAGCTTAAACTAAGCTAAAACCAATAAGCCTTCCACAATAGCTCATTCATCCATGCTTTTATTCCAACAGTACCTTGCCTTTTCTTGTAAATTTTCCTTAAAGTTTTGTGAAAGAGTTTATAAACAGTTTATAAAGGGGGTTTTTAGTGAGAGCTTAAAGGATTTAAGAAGACAATTAAGATTTAGAACACAATAAAAAGCTTAACTGAATTGTATTAAGAGTTGAAGTACAAGTACATAAAAAAAAACTTTTAAACTGAAAATTTAAACTTTAAAACTCTAAAAAATTACACTTGAACTACCTAAAACTACTTGTAAAACTAACTGGTTCGCCACAATGGCTT